>VYXD01009657.1:0-13924 GCA_013397195.1 Hylia prasina
TCAGAAAGTTCATGTTTACTCAAGCTGCCAGGGGCTGCCTGAACCCATCCCAGCAGCTTCCCAGGCTAAAATCAACAGTTATATGGTGCGGTTTTTCTCCTCCAAGAGACATCCCTTCAGCTGTCATTCCCACTTTTCCAACAGAAAATTAAATGCAAGATGAGATGCTTCCATTTCTGTTATTAGGACAGTCCCAGCCCCATGAAGGAGCACAGGTGGTTTCAGACTCAGCAGCAGGCCTTTGCACAAGGAGGTCAATCACACCCGCTCAGCTTAGCTGCAGACCTCCAGACTCACCTGCAGAGCTTCCAGCTTTTTCTGCTGCTGGCGGATTTTCTCTGTCAGTTGTTTTTGCTTTTCCTCATTTGATTTCAAGTCTTTTTTTAGAGTTCCCAGTGGTACCTTCTGTTTCTGCTCTGCAGCCTCACATCTAGCATGGAGGGAATGCAAGACAAGCTCAGCAAGGACAGCAAAACCTGCATCATCTCATGCAGGATTATCCCAACATCCCATTCCAAATGCAGCAGGAAAGCTACTTGCCTTTCTGTGATAACCACTGTCACCCTGAATTACTAAAGCCTTCTGAGAATTTTTTAAAAGCCTTATGAGAATGTTTGGAGTTTTCTAACTTTTCTATTGTTTTTCAAATGTTTACACATGAAAGTGGAGTCTTTCAAGGACTTTGTAGGAAAAACAATCTTTGTTTACATTCCTCTCCCAAGGAGAGACCTTTGATGGACTTTTGTCTCTGCCAGTGTGGATGGAGAGGTGGCAACTTTTCCCTCCAATCCAGAGACAAACCCTGCAAAACTATAAAAAACCCTGCTTGTAAATAAACTTGCTTTTTCCTGCCTCTGGAGCTCGCTTTGTGTGCCGTGCCTTCATTCCGTGTCCTGTTGTGGCAAACCACAATCTCAAAAACAGTGGTTTTCATCTTGGAAAAGATACGAATTAAGGATTAAAAGCACAGTTGTTAATAAAAAGGCATTTATGCTGAGAATCACCAGTTCAGAGCCCAGGAACTATGACAGCTGTGATAGCTTCTATATTGCATCTGTACTCCAGATGTTTTCAGTAATTTTCCTTCCTATCAGCTTATTTCTTCATATCAGTTCTTTTTTCTACAGACTTCTTTCCCTTCAGAAAGGAAAGCACAATACCAGAAACCCATGACTAAGACATTACCACAAGCCTTCCAGCCTCAGATGCCTTCTGCCTTGCCACTCAAGGCCAGGCAGTGTCCTTTGCAATATCCTGTAGCTATTTGCTTTTTTCATCCTGTTCAGCCTGTGGCCTACAACAGTGCTGAGTATGCTACTCTCTCAGGTCCTCTCAGGTGCAGAATCCTGGAAGAGTCCTTGAGAGAGAAGTAAAACAGAGGTAGGAAATACTCTCTCAAATGGACTGGCATCAACTTTGAAGTGCTGGCTGAGCAGCTGGCCCTCAGGAGCACTGCCTGAAGAGGAAGAGGGGACTGAGCCCAGACTCATCTCCTATCACCAAACGGAGTCATGGAAAGACAGACCAGGATCAGCTCTGCTGGGGTAAAGTCATGGAAGAATGGTTTGAGCCAGCAAAGCAGCAGACAGCCCTTCTACAACACAAGAGACTCAGCAGATCTCACTCTGCACTGGAGGCAAGCTGGTAATCCGCAGATGTGAATCTTATTAGTAAAGTGAGAACCCTGCTCTCTCTTAGAACACTCAAAGCTCCAAGAATCTGGGGAGAGATGATTTTATCAAGATCTCTATCTACCAGATACACACTGATCAGCTTTGTGAGTGAGAAGGAGCACAAGCAGCAGTTCCTCCATCCGCCTCTTCCCAGCTGAAGCACTGCTGGTGTGTTTTTTTCCATAGACTGGTTACTTCCTTGGCTAAGGGAGTATGTGTCATCACTGAAAGATGACTGCCTGACATGAAACCTGCAGTTCCTAAAGATAAACTTGAACAAGTGGCACCCTAAACAGGTTTCCAGAACGGAAATATGTCTTCCAGCTCATAGCAAGGCTGGAAGCATTGCCAAGCTGTGTCTTACAGCACAATAAGGAATGAAAGCATCTTGAGTTCTGCGACAAGAAAAGTTCAGACTACTCATGACATCCAACCCCAGAGATTGCATCACTGGTGGCAGCAAATCAGAACAAAGGAATTATCTTGGTAGTCAGAATGGACTAAAACCAAGACTCTGGTGATGCTGAAGGAGCTTTGAGACACACAATCATCTTCAGCTGGAGCTTCACCCACCCATTCAAATGACATTTAGGATCCAACTACATATCAGATAGGAGAATAGAAGCAAGCAAGCCTGACACTATTTCACAGTGTGAACCAGGGACACTGCCCTTCTCTGCAACAAAGTGAGCGATGGCACCTGGTACTGACCTCAGCACAGACAGTGGCACTGGAGGGAGGGACTGCTTCCCTTAACAGAGACTGAGAAGGGCATTCAGCTCTCATGATCTGAAACACCATGCCACGAGCGGCCACTGAAGTGTAGGTGGACAAACCAGAAGGGTGGGCAACAGCTCAGTGCCAACAGTGGACACTGTGCTGAGGCAGCCAAAACTAGCATATGATCTCTGATGCCAGGAGAGTCTCAACACCTCACATTGCTCTGACATTGCATCACTTCCAGTTGACCCTGCACAGACTCTCACAGTACAAAAGCTTGAGGACCCCACCCATGTGCTTCTCAAATCCTGTCATCCTTCAGACACTACAAATATCTGGAATGGTCAGCACACAGATGTGAAGGTTCCAAACTCTGCACAAGGACCCAACAGGGCAGCACTTGGAACTGGCCCCAGCCAAAAGCCAGAGGAGTGCTGGAGCAACTTCTGCTTCATGTAAAGGACACAACTGTACTTGCTGCTGGAAAGCACATGTAAGCCTATTCAATCAAAAAATGTCCTGGAGTTATTTATTCTTCCAGAGAAAGACTCCTGAGATCCCTTTTGAAGCTAAAATGACAGAAGTTTGGCTCACCAGTGCCAAGTGCCCCACCTGCCCTTTCCCAGTTTCCTGCATGGGGGAGGTAGGATGGCACAGCATGCATTGCAGAGGCACTCAGACTCGCTCCAAACAACACCTCTGCATGTTCTCACATGAAATGCAGCCACCCACCCCCAATATTCAAGGTATTGCAACTAAAAAACCTAAATTCTTTCATCAGTATATCAAGTTCCTGGTACATGATATAATAAAGACCCCATCTGCCAACAGATGTGCTCAAATATAATGGCAGATTAGGGGACCTGACTAACCTTTTCATGGCTACCCTCAGGCCATCCCAGGAGCTGCCATCCCAGGAGCTATCAGCCCATCTAGGGTGCATTTCCACAAGCCCAGAGGCCCAAAGGCAGCTCAGGAGATGTGAATTGGGCTTTCTGCGAGTTGGGGAAAGCAAATCTGTTGAGAGGATCAGAAACCCCATTTGGGGTCCTGCCAGGACTGTCCTGTGGCCACCTCAGCCCCAGTGTCTGGTCAATGGGAGCAGCCCTCTGAAACATCTTTGGACCAATAGGAGCAACCAAAAGTAGGTAAAGGAAAGGACTGAGATTATTTGGGAAGAACAAACATAGGAAAAACAGGCTATAACAAGGGCCACTTGTACATAAACCTCTGGCTGGTCAGTACACCTCTGTGTACTAACCTCCATGTCTCCCCCTTTCCTAGGTGAGGGCACGCACACCTGTTTACTTGGGTGCAAGTGCCAGCAGCTGGAGTGGGACCACTGGTCACAGTGACCCATGTGCCTGAGTGCCACCAGCTGCTGTGATTACAGGCAAGTGAATGAGCATGAGCCACAGGAACATCAGGCCAGAGGAGCCAACCAGGAGGCTGCCTGGGAGCAGGGGAGAGGATGTCTGAGGATGACCCACAGGAGCTGATTACTGATACACAGCTGAGTCCTGCCCAGCTGATGGAGATGGGTACAGGGATGTAGGCAGACCTGTGGGTGTCTCTAGGCAGAAAGCACCTGGGAAGAGCAAGGATCCCAATCCAATCAAGACAGAGAGATGCCCAGTGTGAGACACTAGGAGGTCTGTAATGTGTGTGTGCTATGTGTAACCACAGAAGGAGGTCTGTACACCTCACCCCCTGGGACTGTAGGCCTCAGGGCCCAGCTATCCCAATGCAAGTAACCAGAGGCAGTAATCTGGAGGCCAGGTATGGACATTGAGTATTTCCACTAGTGGTCCTTCACCCTGACAAACCAAGAGGGAAACGGTTGAAACTGCTAGTGCAGTCTGTGGGAGTGCTGCACATGCCCACCTGTGCTACCTGTGGGGCTGGACGTGCGTACGTACACTGTCTGTCTCTGTGTGTGTGTCTACAAACAACATCTTCTGAGCCTTGCTACTGCTTCCACCTGAAGGGCTGGGGATGTGGCAACCCCTTCTTAGGCTCCAGGCTCAGCCCTGCCCCAGCATTTTGTCCAGGAATCTTCAGCCCTGCCACATTCCTCAGAGCTCTACACAGGAGCTCTACCTACACATGGAGCAAACAGGGAAGTCAGCACAGGTATTCTTCCACTGGGAGGTACCAAAAGAAAGAAGCCAGAAAGTCAATACTTTAAAAAAGCATCAATATTCTGTAAAATTTTCGGCCATAGATGTTAAATTTTTTATTCCAATCAAAAGTCACCACCTGGATTCATCCCCTTTGTCTTTTAAGCCCTGAGCCAAGGGATCTGAGTTACAGTGGAGCAGCTTCCCTTCCTTACACAATAGAGACAAGAATTGGCTTCCAGCGCTGTTGTTCTCCACAGAGAAGCAGCCTAGAGCAATCATATTCCTCACTCAAATAAATGACTAGACTCTACCTACATTTTTTAACTGTAACACACATCACTGGAAAGTGAACCATTGTGCTGCTCCCTCAAGCATGCAAAATGCTCCTCCTGGGCTCACCCCAACCAAGTGGAACTGCTGCGGCTTGGTGTCTGATGGGTGGGAGCAGCAGGAGCAATAAAGACAACTGCAAAGCCCCCCGAAGTCATCTAACTCCCAGTTCTCCGACTGCCGTATATTCTGTCCATGGCAAAATTAATATAATCTAAACCTACAAGAGTATTTCTGATGCCAGTGCAGAAAAACCACCAAGGATCCAAATTTCACCATATCACTGGTTGTTGATAGGCTAGAGGCAGCTCTGGGGTGTATCTGGTTCCACCCTACTCAGGCAGGGCCACCCAGCACCAGGAGCCCAGGACCATGTTCTGGAGTATCTCCAAGGATAAAGACTGCACAATCTCCCTGAGCAACCTGGGCCAGAATTTGGTCACGCTCTCAGGGAAAGAAGTGTTTTTGATGTGCAGAGGGACCCTCCAGCATTCCAGTTTGTGCCCATGGTGTCTGGTCCTGCCACTGGGCACCACTGGGAATCAGGCTCTGTCCTCTTTGCAGCCTGCTTTTAGATATTTGTATATATTGATGAGAACTCCCTGAGCCTGTTCAGCTCTGGGATGGACAGCATACACCAGTGCTGGGGCTGTCCTCCCCAAGGACAGGACTTTGCATTCTCCTGGTTGAATGTCAGGATAGGTTTCTGCCAGCCCATTTCTCCAACTTGCAGCTCCCTCTGGATGGATGTGTGGCTGCCTGATTTGTCAGCTGCTCCTCCCAGTTTGGTGTCACCTGTCAGTTGCTGAGGATGTCCTCAGCAATCTGCGCATCACAAACGCCTACCCAGCATTCAGCTCCCTACACAATTGCCATTGCTGCCTTTTCACAGACTGTGAGCTCAACTTAAAGGTACAGAATCCCTCCAATTTTTTTAAGAACAGACAACCTCCTCTGTCTTCAAAGAACAGAAGACCAGGAAAAAAGCTCCAAATGCGCAGACAAGGCATCCTGCAGAAAAGTCTTAATTAATATTAACTGATCCTTACCTGTCTTGCTCAGGATCAGGGTTCATGGAGCACACCCAGCTGTCAGGGTAGTTCTTCTCCACTGAGCTCAGCTGGAACGGAAGAGTCCGCCACTTCAGACAGACATCTGTCAGACAGACAAAGCTTTGCAAGTCAAAAACACACAGCCTGAGACATTAATTTTTTCCCACAGCCCATTTACCCAAGGACCACACCAAAGTGTATCCAACAACAGTAGGACTAGTGGTCAAAAAAAAGTGAGACTGTCACAGAATATATTGAGTCAATTCTTCCTTTGTGCTCACAAAATGCTTGAATGAAACCCTCAAAGACAACCCTAACAAGAATGCAATGAAACCTGGCATCAACCAACACCAGAGGACCTCACACTCCTGCTGCAATAATGACACATATAAACTGAATTGAACGGCCAGTCCTGACATCACAGCTCAGCTCAGCAGTCAGTCTCTTAATGATATCAAAGTAACTTATCCACTAAGTCTCTTATCACAGAGACTTATCCACTAAAAAAAAAAAATCTATTAAGTTTTTGATGAATCAAGAACACAAATTTGTCTTCCAGAGTATTGCTGGCCTACCAGAAAACCAACAGCTTCACAAAATCAAGTTCTGCCAAGAAAATCCAAATGTCCTTAAATCAAGTTCTGGAAGGCTATCAACAAGGGAGGACAAAAAGGAGACTAAAGCCCCTCCTCCTTCACAAGAACCTTGAAAAGACTGGGACAACCATCAGGGCAGAAGAGCGTAACAAATTATTCCACTAGAATGGCCTTATATTCCTTCCTATAATCACATCCTCAAGTCCCAGGGACAAAGTAAGGGAGCTTGGTGTCCCTCTACAGGTGACAAAGTGATGGTGTTGAGCTTCCCATTGCCCTAACAAGGGCTTAGCCAGAGCTGTTTAGAGGTGCAAAGAAGAGAACTTGCATTAAATTTCAAGGTAACTGTAAAAGGTTCCCTCTGTCCTGACACAGTGCAGGCCAGTGCATCAGGGTACAAATTACTTGGCCACTTCCCATTGCCTGTGAGGACATTTCAGATCTTATTCTGGTGCTGGGATGAGTGCCTTTGGTGAGTTCCAGTTCACATGACATTTCTAAGCCTGCTCTCAACACTGCTACTGGCCATACCTGTCCTGCTCTGTCAGTTAGTGAACTGTGCAGGAAAGGAGCCTTATGCCAGGATGTCACAGAGTAACACTGAGTGCAGATAAAGGCAAACTGCAGAGACAGGCCCTAGGAAGGGATAGTGATAGTCCATCCCAAATCTCCCATGCATGTAACTAACTGTCTCCATCTGCAGCCAGGAGTGTCCCCCCCTTCCCCAGGGAGAAGCAGCTAGATCAGACGCACCGCACTGAATCGTGGTGGGGATCTCCATGGCTCTCCTGCGCTTGTAGCGCAGTTCACTAGATGGAGGTTGGTTCCAGTTTGCTGATAAATAACCAAATTCATCCCAGAACTTGATGATACCTCTCTGGGCTGGAAAACAAACCACATCCTGCTCAATACGGAGCCATTACTACAAAATCACCATCTCCACTCTTGGCTGCCCTCCAGCCACCCATATTTCTCCTTCCAGACCCTGGTAAATTGTGAAGCTTTATTACCTATTCCAACATCCTTCCAATACTGAGCCAAATGCTCTCCCATGGCCTTCAGCAAGTGTCGATACTCCTTGGCATCAGCAAAGTCTTGTTTATTATGGGTTGGCTCCAGAACCAAATAGGGCACATCCACCACACCTACCACTCCTCCACATGCCCTGGAAGAGGAACACAGAGTTGCAAACATTAAACTGACAGGCTGGCAACCTGAACCATCATACAAAATGTAAGATGGGCTCAAATATTTGTATTTGCTGTTAAGATGTATTTTGCCTGTCTTTAGAATGATGCACTATTACTACCAGCACTCATCAGCACTAAATGCCAAGCACCTCATACTGCTGCAGGGATGACTAAAATTTGTTTAGAGAACTCTCTATCAAAAAAACAGGGAAATATTAGGCAGTCTATTTGTCAGAATGCAAACCGAAGGCTGGTAAAATGAGCAAGCCTCAGGCTCATGAAGAATGATTAATGCAGAACATGGTTATTGAACAGCCTAAGTCAGGGTCAGATGTAGACATATGCCAGGCTTAAGCAAAAAGATTGCAGAAAAATCTGTAGGACTCACATGCCACCCTCCAGCTGTGGGCCCACCTTCTCATACATCTTGATCAGACGACTGCAGTTATAAATGAACATGCCATCCAGCTCACGTTGCTCAATGTTCACCCCAAAGATAAAATTCAGCTCCTTGGGTTCCTTCAGCGCCCTGTAGGGGATGAAACAGAGCCTAAAGAGATGCTGGAAACAAAGCACATTATTGGCTGGTGTGGAGAGAGGGTATGGAAATCCAGCACCCTTGAGCATTAAATTAATCCTGCAAACTGCTACTCCTGAAAAATACAAAACTTTTGTTGAAAGAGTAGTACAACTCAAATATGAAAAAAATACAAAAACTTTGCAATACAGATACTAATTTAGGCTGGATACATAATTTAGTTATTCATTTGAATATGTTTTCTCCTTCAGAATGGACTCTGGTTTTTACTTCAGATGTTTATATTCAGTGTACTAGTTTTATGAGAGCACTGTTGCACCCAGACTGGTCCTTTCCCATGCTATTTTGGTTTGCATTTTCCAGCTATATATCCCTTTTTAGATAAAGCATGGAAATTCAGATTTCAATACAGAACTACAGTCTTGATATTCTGATTCTAGAAAATTCTCCTATTCCAAATTTCACAAGACTGCTCCTTAAGTTGGAAAGCTGGAGGATACAACACACAGTCCAAGCAGAGCTTTTTTCTCCTGGAATGTCAGGATATCAATTTGCATGATTTCTCTCTTATCTATGGAGCAGATGACTCCAACAAAAGTTGGCCTCGAGTACGTTTGTGAGCCCACAGGAATTTCTCAATCTGAATCTTTGGTTATCAGGAATTCTATCTCCATTAAGGCCAAAAGCCTTGTGATTTTGATCCCTTTGTGCTGTAAATCAAACAAAATCCCTGTGTCTCATAAACAGGAGTCCTGCTCTTCAACATACTAAATTAATCAGGTTCCACAGCTTCCCTGATATCCATGCTGAGGATTTTTCATAAGAAGGATTCTCAGCTTCAGGATGAAGGTATCCTCAAATGCAAGGTCCAAACCAGTAACTACTGCAAGGAAGAGTCCACACTATGGTCCTGCCTACCCCTCTCAATTTTGACCTCCTTTATATTCCCCATGTGTCCCCATCAAGTCCTTTACAGTTATGTACTTGATCTTAATGAGGAATTTGACTTCTGCTTAAATGGTTAGCTGAAGATAGTGGAATTCTTTAAAATGTTCTGCTGACTGTCTATTACTGTCAAATATTAGGAAGACCTGAGCCATGCACGCATGAACCCTACACAATGATCACCTGCAGATATGATATCTGAGTCTGTCTTAACAGTGAAATGTTGCAAAAAAAATTCCAAAAGTAAATAAAATTAATATCCTTTTTTTGTTTAAGACCAACCTCCCTCACACAGATGCAATGGTACCCTGTGGCACACCTTCATTTAAAAGAGGTGACTGTAGAACATTCCTAGGAAAACACCTGAAATAGCAGCTTTCAGTAATTTTAAATCTAAACCTTTGCCAAGAGGGGTTTTGAACGCTACCAACTGCTGGGCTGGAATGCGACCCTTTGGTCTCAGCTTACTGAGGGAGACAACCATGATTAAAGAGCATGAGCAAGTGTGCCAAAACACCCATATCAGGGATTCATTTCCTTTTTCTAATTTCTGGAGAAGAATGTAGAGCCTTACACTTCAAGTAATAGCATGTACTCACCTACAAAACAAGGACATCTCATTTTTATCAGAGAGGACAGGAAGTAAAATTATCATCCAAATCATGGAAAAACGAAGTGGTGGGTCAAAAGGCAAGGATTTCATTACTAGAAATTTAGTACCTGTCCTATTGTCTGGATTCAGATCCAACCTGCTCTTACACAGCCTTTGGAAACCAGAAAGCACTTCTTTCATTGATGCACCAATCCCAGCATCAGGGAAGCAGCAGAAAACTGTCCTAGGACATCCTCTGTAACTCAAGAGTTTTCCAAAAGACAACAGGTATTGGTATTATACACCTTTCAACATTTTTTTCAGTTTTCTGAATGAATTACAATGCTGTGGAAAAGCATGATCCTCTAAACTGCTTCTGATCACAAGTGATGAATGCAGGGACACAGGGAAAGCCATGTACCTTCCCAGAGCATTTTTTTGCTGGTCAGTTTAGTAACAGGAAGAAGTATTTTGCCCATGAGTAGGAAGGGCAGAAGACTACCCACAAAATTTTTCATTGCACACTACTGTCACTAAATCCAAGGATTAAAGAACAAGGTGTAGATGGAAAAGTATGTGGAAGCTGAAGGAAACAGCTTCTCTCACAAGCTTCTGTATCATTCAGATCCTAGCTCTAGCATTTGTAAATTAAAGCTGTATTTATTTATTTCCTTTTAGCATCTTAAGATGCATTAGATCTACCTCCAGCAACAAGTTTGGGATAGTTCTGACCTAGGCAACCCTGTAAATGAGCACGCACGCAGATAGGTGGGAATGGAGACATGCTGTATCCAAATCCCCAACTTCTTCAGATTCAGCAATTGTTTTAAGAGCATTTGTTTCTGGTTTTCACTTCATTTGAGAAATGCAAAACAAATGTATATGAAATATTCCTGTGAGTACATCAAAAACCAAAGTTAACTGCCATCAGAGCTAAGCTAAAAGAATGCCTTGGGATTTCACAGCAGTGACTACACCAAAACTCAGCCTGTTTTTAGAAAACATCCCTAAAATTCCTAAAGCTGTTTCATTGTAACTCGCAAACATTTGTTCAGTCTAAATCTTATTTGCAGATGAAAAAGCGAAAGAGTGAAAAAACCTGATGTGAAAACCAGGTAAACATCTACAGCAAACAACCCATTCCAGAGACGCACATGTCTTTCAGTAAGTAAGAGGGGAATAGCAGAGGTAACCAGAATAGTGCCCCAGCTGCTCAGTCTAACAGCCCACGCATATAAGATGCCCATGGATATTTAAGCTTTGAGCTGAACCAAAAACACATACAAAGCAGGAGAGATATATGAGCACCTGGAGCAAACAGCCAAGGTACTCCAGAGTTTGGAAGCCCCTGCACTCACCGCTGCTTTGCATCCTTAATCCTTTTCTTGACGTCAGCCTCCCGCCGCATGGTGATGGCCGAGTTCTGGACATGACGCAGTGTCACCTGCAAACAGGCATTGTCAAAGTCAAGCTGGGAAATTCATGAAGTTCACTCAATTTATGATTTTCTGCTCTTTCAGGAAGAGCTGAGAAAGTGTGACTCCACCTGTAGGGCACACTTATGCTAGGTTGTTTAAGTAGCTACACAGTTGCTTGGAGGAAAGGAAAAAAAATGTAAAAAAGATTAAGGAAATTGAAACCAGTGGCAATGGAACACAAGGAAACATTCAGGGCACTTGGATACTGTTGTTTCCATGAGGTACCAATAGGAAGCTCAGTGATTTTAAACTGGTGTTACTTGCTGACCTTCCTTGGTGTCCCTGCCAGCCCTCCTTCCAATTCCGGGCACTAGGGCTCAGCTTTGCCCCTCTCAAAGCCACAGTCTAACTGGAAGGAAGCAAAGAGGCCCTCTCCAAAAGCCCCTGCCCAAATGCCTCAGAGACAGCTGCACAGGCAGCAGGGAACAACCAAAAAGCCCATAGCTCTAGTTCTGTTCCCCAGTCCACTTCCACACAGGCTGTCAGCAAACAGCACCTGGAGACTGGAGATGACCTTCCCATGCAGGATGTATCAGGGATGTAGGCAGGGGAATGCCAGCACACTTCTCACTTGGGCTGGACACTCTGTGAAGATGGTGAAGCACATCCAGTGGTGATCAGGCCGTGGAGATGCCTAAATGCTGCTGGAAGCTCACTGCTGACTGGAGCCACCACCTGCTCAACTAGCACATGGCATGCTGCCATGGGGTGCTGCCCAGTCAGCATCACTCCACTGCCAGTGCTCCGAACCATCCCTTGGTGCCCAAAACACAACACGCTGCCAAAAGCACAAGGCTCACCCTGGACTCCCGCGTAAGATCCCCTCCGAGGCGTAGCTCAAGGGCACGGGCTTTGCTCTCCGCCTCACGAGCCTTCTCTTCCGCTGAAACATACAGGGACAAGGATGACATCAGCCAGCTGGTACAGACAGACATTATCAGGCATTCACCGAAGGAGAGCAATTCCAGAGAGCCTTTGCTGAATTGATGTGTACAAGGGTACAAAGGGAACACAAAAATGTACAAAAATCAAACCTTACATGAGAGGGTCCCACTGACACAGCATCTTAAACATGCTCAGAGATCACAGCCCGCACTGGCACAATAGCAGGGATAAACTGTGCAAAAGCACGTTTGCAGGAAGGATTTGTGAGGAAGTCAACAAGGAACTGGAAGTATAAGGATGCCCGTGGCCCTGCCTGCTCTGCCTGGTAATGTGATTCAGAGAAAGGTTCTGGCAAAACCAGGACTAATTTCAGGCTTGAAAAGGAGTTCCAAAGAGGTAATTTTCTTGCAGATATTAAGGGAAAGGACTACTCTCAGAAACACTTTTATCTCTGATAATTGCTAATTTTTGCCTGGAAAAAAGACAAATCTGTGCTACGCATTAAATAGGACCCAGCATTTGGAAAACCTACCCTGCATGTGTTCCTTGCATGCAAGAAACTTAGCAGGTAAAAGGAACTCCCCTTTTTGCCTCTCCCCTAGACAAACAGGAATGCTGATGATAGGCACATAGCACCCCTGTATTAATAAGGATTCATTCAATAAACCTCATTTTCCACAAGGAGAATGGACTGAGAGCAGTCCTGAGTAGGACTTGGAGGTGCTTGTGGCTGAGAGATGGCAGTGCCCCAGCTGTTTGCACTGGCTCCCAGAAACTCCCCATGTCCTGGGCTGATCCCACAGTATGGGCAGCAGGGGAGGGGGTTGTGCCCTGCCCAGGTGAGACCCCACCTGCAGAGCTGCCTCTAGCCCTGGGGCCCAGCACAGGAAGGACCTGGAGCTACTGGAGAGAGTCCAGAGGAGGCCACGGAGCTGTTCCCAGGGCTGCAGCCCCTCTGCTCTGGACACAGGCTGGGAGAGCTGGGGGTGTTCAGCCTGGAGAAGGCTTCAGGGAGACTTTAGACAAAATGAACTTTAAGATCCCTTCCAATCCAAGTCATCCTGTGATTCTGTAATTTGGCAATACAACGGCTGCATGCTGAGGGATGGCATAGCTCACACCAAAGCAAACAACGTCTGCAGCCCCACACCTGGAGGCACAACAGCCTGGTTACAGCACACCCAGAAGCCGTCTTCCCTCCCTGCTCTCCTCATGGGGAGATAAAACTGTGGATAAACATAGTGGCTGTGAGACACTCTGAATAAGGAAACACACCAGTGGAGGAGTGACCTTGCCTAAGATTCACCAAGGTAAGGAAGAAGATGACAGGCTAGCAATTGACACCTAGGGATTACCATTATCTCTCCAAAAAGCAGCACTTGGTTGCCAGCCAGAAGGAAACTGAAGTCTGTAGTCAGTCAGTTCCCTTGGATCACTGTGAAATCCCTTTTCCTTTTTACAGTGTCCAACTGGAGTTTTGTTCAACTCATTCCCACAGCAGCATGCTCTGGGGTTCAAAGCTGCTTACCAAGGACTGTGCTGTGTAACTAGCCATCATCAAGACACAGCCTGACTAAATCAAGCCAACAGGAGGCTGAAGGGTGCTTAAAGCACCTGGTCCACTTCAACCAGGGCTTGTAGGGAAGTTGCTGGTGGGCTAAACATATTTGTGGCTAGTGAAAAGAACATAGTGGTAACTCAGAGGGGCACAGGTCAAACCTAACACAGTGACAACTGAGACAGCTGACAGGGACCAATATAGTTACAGGGTGTTATGGGTTGACACAGTTTGATCCTGCCAG
>VYXD01009657.1:14271-62228 GCA_013397195.1 Hylia prasina
ATGCTGTTTAGGGGGGATGTAAAGTGCTAGTATAAGTAATAATGAAGTTTTCTTTGTGCTCCTAGGGGAAAAAGAGATTTTGAGTTCTAAGCTGCAGATGCTTTTTGGAAATAGGGAAAAAAGGAGATTTTGAGTTTTGAGATGAAGATAATTTTGCAAACAAGGAAAAAGAGAATCTTTGCTTTATACTAGAGGAGGCATCCTTAAATGACCCCTAATAAGCAGATTATGACCCATATGCAATGTTGGGAAAGCTGCTAATGGGTGGGATTTCACAGTTTGCAAAAGGCTGTTTTCAGGCCGCTGCAGATGTGTGGCACAAAAGCCACCCGAGGACTGTTCCTCGTGTGACCTTGTCTCCATGGGACTCAAAAAGACTCCTTTCCTAAAGAATTGATGGAAGATTAGTTTTTCATGGTAAAACTGATTGAAGTCACAGGTTTTGTCTTTCTTCATGTTGTGTGTAGGAAAGTGAGTATTTGAGGGGGGAGAGAAGGATGGTCTGAGGGTTTCATTTGCGGTTTATTTAGCTTTAATTATATTTTTTTTTCTTAATGTGTGTAAATAAATTATCTTTCTGTAACTTTAAGGTAAGCCTGTTTTGCTTTTTGAACTCTCCTAGTCATATATATAAAATTGCAAACACTAAACCCCGACAATAATTGGTGTGTTGGCCCGGAAACGAAGCAGAAATTGGGGAATGTGATACCATTACATATTTCGGTGTTTCTGCCTGGTTTGTCGAACTAAAACCTTGACAAAGGGCTAAGGCCCCAAGGTATGAAGATCCGCGTCCTATGCAGGACTGTGAGCATGCAGCGGGTGGAACCCATATACACATCCTCCCAGGGGACAACAGGCATGGTGTACCCATGGCACTGCCAAACAGGTCACTGAACACACCAAAATGACCCAAAATAATACTTGGAGCAGCACAGAGCTGCTAGCTTCCAGTACTTGACACCTGCGTGACTCCTCATCTCTTCCATTTGTTTGCTTTCCAAACTTCAGAAGGGAACTTCCAGAAGCGAGGCAATGGCAATGCCAAGGTGCCTCAGTGCAGTACTCAGGCTCAGTTCAGAAGAACACAAAAAGCAGGTGATGGTCTTTCACAGCCACCTTGCCCAGGAACAGTATTTTTTTCCTAGGTTCACCCACTTACTTAAGGGATCTGAACTGCATGAATGTCAGTCTGTGTCATCCATAGTTGCTGCAATAATTCAGTTCCTGAGCAATCCCAATGATCCAGGCAAGCAATCCCAGGACACACCAATCAAGGGTTTGGTCCTTCCCTTAGCAACAGCTGAATGAAGGCACATGCATACCCTGACAACTCACCTATCCTCGCCATGTGCTCTGCTTTCTTCACTTCTTGCTCTGCACGGGTCTTGAAACGGTTTGAAGTGTACTTGTACATCCTGTGATAATCAAAATTTATTAATCAGCAAACTCAGAGTAAGGTCAAACCAAAATTTCATTGCACAAGAGAACAAGGTCTCCACATGCTACTCCCCAGCAGATTCAATAAATGGAGGAAGTTTACATATCATGGACTGGACATTTTTGGATGAAGCTAGGCAAAATCTTTTTAAGTCAGAGATGTTTTAGTACTAGCTGCAACTACAATATCCTCTCTTTTTCTGCATTAACCTGTTGGGGTGAAATATATCCATATTCTTGTAGCAAATCTCAAGACTTAGAGAGAGAATTTCTTCAAAAGTAGAAAGGAGGAGGGAATATACATGGAATGCTTCTCAAAACCCTCCCACCACAGTAAATAACCTCTCCTCTGAACAGCTGTCCACAGGTGCAGTCTGACAGGTCCATGTCACACAGGGCTAGCTCAAAGCAGAGCAACAATTTGACCTGAACTTCAAGTTTCAGGACACTTCTCTGTGCTTCACATCTGACTCACAACCCTGTAAATTGTGCTGGAGATGGAGCGCAACTGTTTCACCTTCCCTGCATAAGATGCCAAATACAGATACAAATTCACTGACTGCTGCAGAGAGACAGATGGGTGTTTGTGAGGCAGAAGCTCATGAATGTGTATCACCTCCAAGCACGTCGTGAGGAAAGATGATACCCAGGACAAGCAGAGCCTGCAGGAACTCAAGAGCACCTTAAGACACGATGTTTTGGATATACCAAGAGGAGAATCCCATCCCACATGGATGGGATAAACTTTTCCAGTATTTAGCTAAAGCAAATCCACTAGAAATGCTGTTTCTACAGAGAGGCAAAAGCACATGGGGATGCAACACACACCTGACTGACCAACTGACTGGAATCACACTTAGATCCTACTGAGAGACAAAATTCCCCCCAAATGGCAGATAAATGGTCAGGATTTGTGAGAAACAACCTTGTACTGATGAAAAGTTTTGTTTAGGTTTGTTTCTGTGGGTGAGTACACATGGATGTCGGTATTGATATCAGATATAGTCTCACCAACAGGAATCCCTTGCTCCCAAATGTAGAAAATTAATACCACAAACACGGTTCCCGGAAATACATTTTGTTAAACTCATTTTCTGCTATTTATAAGGATTTCCTCCCTGGGGAAAAAGCAGGCAGGTGCTAACACTTCCAGAAATCACAGCTGGTGATTTCATCGTGTCAGGAGCTACAGAGTCAGGATTTTGGCAGCACCATCTCTAACCTATGCAAGGCTGATGAAAACTATCTGGGGCCAGGAGACAGCACACTCTGAAAAGCCAGGCTGCTTTCAACATGTTGGCATAGCTACGTTACTTCACCCACACCTGCCTGACTTTAAGCGGAAAATAAAACAACAGAGAAGCAGAGTGAAGCTGAATTCTACCCCCATGCCCAGCTCAGAGGGCATGGCAGCACTTGGAGGTCTGTAGGGACAGCACTCCTTTGCTGTAGGGAGCGCTGCAAACAGCTGTGGGGTGTCCTAGATGAGGCACTGTGAGCCATCACCAGCTTCTAGACACTCATTCCAACTGCCTTGAGTGTCCTCGTGGAGGCACATGCCTTCCTTGTGGCCTGGCACAGCCCATATTGCTAAACAACAGGTACTGGGGAAGAGAAGAGTTGGAAGCAATCCTTCAGGAGACACAGGCCATTCCCAGGGAAGCTGAGAATGTGGTAAAACAACCCCGAAGGCTGGTGAAGGATCTGCACAAAATCAGCCCCCGCTGCCACCAGGATGTTATCAGCTGTAGAAAGTTGAAGACAAGCCTCTCCCATAGAAACACAGGTGGTGACAAACAGAAAACAAGTGTCCCGCTAAGAAGATGCACTGTTATTCCTGAAAAACATTGCAAGGGCTGCAAAATCTTTTTTTCAGTAAAGGCACTTACATACCCCAAACCCACAGTGGATTTCCATTCATTGTCCACTAGCACCAACACTGGAACCTGCAGACAAGCCACTGTACAGGCCTTTCCTTTAGAGATAAAGGCAACCTGACTGACAGCAGGAGGGAGCCCCCTCTAAAAGAAAAGAGCCCTTCAGATGTCCCACACAAGCACACCAGCTACTCAGGCTGTAAGGCAGCAGTACCTCCACTATCTGTTCCCCATCCCTTTGCTTGACCAGGAAGGCTCAACACTTACCTGGCCCAGGCTACTGGGCCAGAAACACAGCCATGCTAAAGAGCTGAGCATCACTGCCACATCAGCTGACCCCAAAAGAGCACCATAATGGAGGTCCCTACCCCTGTGCATTCATACACAAAGGCGTGCCTGTACAAGTGCAAGGGATTAACCCACTATTAACCTGCAGAGCATTCAAAGTCTAGTATGTAAATGGGGATGGTGAGCTCTGGCATCAGCTCTAAAGGGAAAGTGAGGGCATAAGCAACCCTTTTCAGCAGGTTCAAGGAGAAAAATGTAAAAAAACCCCACACCTAGGGCAGTAGAAGTAGAGTAACTCCACTTTCAGAATGGACTGATTTACTGGTTTCCCTTTGGAAAAGGCCACCCAGGGCAGATTTGAGCTCTCCTCAGGAAAAAGACTAGTTTCCTCAACCTGCCCAGGGTAGTGTGGCATCTACCCCAAAAGCAGTGCTGGCTCTCAGAACCCACAATGAAGGCTTTGATGGCATGTCCTGATGGCCACGCAGCTTCTGGAGCCCAAAGGTGGCATCGGGAAGTCCAGCCAGAAGGGAGCATTCTGAACATTCTCCAGACAGGCCCAGTAAAGCCACAATAATTGCCACAAGTCTGAGAGGATTTACACTATGCTCTGCAGGAAGGCCTTGCACAGTCTTTACTGCTCTGTTGCAGGAATGGGGATTTTAAATGTAAATGTCTTTACAGTGTTCGGGAATTTGTACTGGCTTATCGCCATAAGCAGATCTACAGGAGTCTGCTCAGATGTGGCACAAGCAGATCTGTGAGATACACCTGCCATCAGCACTAATCCATCAGTTTGGGGCTCCTTAGAATAGACTACTGACCACTTGAGAAAGAAGACACTGAGGCAAATGAACATCTGGGATGACCTGGGACACCTAATATTGTCATGATGCTGGCAGCATCACCCACAATGATGGCATCCCGTCTATGCGTCTTGCAAGAAACTTGTCTCTGATGAGATAAAAACCTGTGTCCTCCTCTGGTTTCTCTCCCTAGTACTTTTGATGGACTGCAGCACACGTGAAAGCAGCACAAGACCCTCACATGTAGGTAAAACACAGTAAAAAATCTGGAAATCCAGAGATTCTCTACCCAGTAAATCAGGATTTACAGTGGCAAGTTCCCTGCCTTCCGCAGGGAAACAACTGGCCTGGCCAGCATGAGGAGCAGCGGGTGTAACATTTTTTTATTTTGGCAAGGTTTTTGATACCATTTCACACAGTCTCACATAAGGAGCTGAGGAAGTCTAAGTTTAAAACTAGCCAGGCTCTTCAGGCACTGTCAGTGGCATGACACTGGCTGTGGCTGCCAACAGAACCTGGCAGACTGAGAGTGAGCCCAAAATGCTATACTAAAAAATCCACAAATACTCTGCAAAATTACTACTATTTTATTCATATAAATTATGCCAGGGTATCTAAAATGCAGGCTGTGTGCTCCCAGAGAATCTGCCTCAAGCAGACATAAATGCAGGTTTCCCTTTCCCCTCCCATCCCAGTAACCTTTTTCAGTCTCTGTTCAGCCAACTGACAGCACACCCCAGCTCACTGTCACATTTTTGTTTAAGGAAATTTAAAAGGAATATAGGGAAAGCTTTTTCTCAATCTCTATTCAAACCTGGAATAGCTACATATAAAAGCAACTGTTTCAAAGCGCTCAGTCTAGTTTTTTGGAAATAATCCTAACACCCACCATATATATTTCCCTCTTCTGTTCAAAAAACCAACACAGTTACCCAACAGTTTTGTGTGAGTACAGCATTTCATACAACCAGGATCTTAATTTGTTTGCTCTGAAAGGGAGCCAAATTGCACCAATGACTCATGCAATTTTCAAAGGCATTAGATTTTCCACAATGTATCTCTCTTCCCATGATGTCAACAGCACATGCCATTTTCTTATGGACTGATTCTGTGGCTTAAGGGTTAGGATTAGGAATGGAATTATGTAAAATACACCTAGAGAGCAAAACACTACACCTTTTCTCCAACTCCAAATGGTCCTACACACCCACAGATTTTGGATCCAACACTTACCTTGGCTTGTAGAGGCAGCATGAGAGTCGTTTGGTTTGTACTTTGTGTCCGTTGATGAAGATCCTCATCCTGGGATCAATGTAAAGCACAGCAGCATAGGCACGGAAGGAGCGGCGCTCTGGCTTGCTGCAAGAGAGCCATCTACTTCAGAACATGCCCAAGAAATACCCTCGGCAAAACAGGCAGGTGAAAGAAAAGGTCTCTCCATTTTAATTATCATGAAGCTACATTAAGCAAAGCTTTCCTATAATTTTTTTTTTTTAACCTGTGTCTTCTCCAGACTCTCTGTTGGGCTGAACGTCATAACTACTGCTACAAGACACTGATACATGTTACTGCAGCCTGAAGAGGGAGTCTGAACGCATCTGGATAGTAATGGCCAAAACTATGAACTGGACTATTTAACACTAGAAGTGTGCCCACCTACCAGAGCTTTTCTACCTTTCAGTGAGTCACCAGTACGCTGCCACACAACCTGCACTACACATGGTACAACACCAGAAGGAAGAGGCAGTGATCAGTGGCAATCATGCCTACCTTACAAACAGGCATTAAAGATGCTGAGATCCCTTAGAGGGCCCCAAGGAATTTGCTCAGTATCATCGCTCCAATACACATAAAAAGCTGCTTTATGGGGTCTGAAACTTCCTATGGAAAACTCAAGCACTTCAGGGAAGAAGCATACTATCTCATCAAAAAGGAAAAGCTAGCTAGGTGTGCCCATGGAGCTCTGGGATTTAATCAAATTCATTTGGCTTAATTTGGCTCATTTCAGATCAGTTTTTCATTTTTAGGCTACAGGTGATCAACTCATCAAACACTCTGCTCTCTCTAAACAGCGCCCTGTGCTCCTCCAGCTGCTCCTCTTGCCCCTCTGCAGGGAGGACTGCTCCCTGCGAGATGTGATGATACACCCCACCTGCCTGCCATACCATCTGCCCACAGAGGCTGACCTGCGCAGAACCTCATGTTTTGCCACGAAATAACAAAACTGAACAAAAGTTTGGAAGCAGCAGTGACACAAGCCAGCTCTCATTCTGAAGAGAACATCTTTGATAGGTGTAGAAAATGAAACATATAGCTGAGGGGTCCTTTTTTTATGGTGCCTAAAGGACACTGAGTCTGCTGCTTTGGCTAAGCTGGCATTAGCCAGCGCAGGTGTTCACCCCAAACACAGCCACAACACCCACGGGCTGATACACACATGAACCCCCAACTGCTAAAGCACAAACTACAGATCTTCTAAATTCTCTAATTCACTACAAAAAGAGAAGCTTTAAAAAACCTATGCACAGTATACAGCCAAACCCTACACCAGATTTGATTAGGGCCTGTTATACAAGTCACACTTACGTTCCTCCTGAGGGTGTTTCTGCCATCTGAATATCTTGAGGGTCAGAAGTCACATCCAGCTCTGGCTCTCCATTGTCCATTAGTTTGAGGTTAAAGATGATCACCAGGGTGCCTGAGCAAGTAACAAGTCAACCAGGTGAATTCCAGCCAAACCCCAAATACCTCACTTGTCACCTGCACCATCCACACGCACCTTTCTCAGCACGTATCTTATTGAACTGGTCCATCACTTCTCGTTCTGATTTGAAAGGGGAATACTTGTAAATGAGCTCCGTCTCAATAGCAAATTTCTCCACGTTGTCTGTCATGGGTTCACAGGTCTGTGCGTTCCAGGTGGGCAGGGGAACGATGACCTGCAAATCCCATTGTATTGAGAGTGACTCAGGCTCTCCCACTCCAGCCAGCCTCTCCTGCAGATCATGCTCCAGTGACTTACCCTCCTGACAGCCCCCTAAGTCACCATGAGAATCCTTTCCAGCTTTTCAGTAGTTTGCATGTCAGTCAAATGCTCACACACCCTCTTTGCCAGCCTCTGAGTTGCCTTCTTACAATTTCACTCTCAGAGTGAACCATTCCCAAGTCACATGCATGGTACTGGCTACTCACACACAATGACTTTTTTTCCCTTCTCACGCAGCAACTTCCGTAATACTAAAAAAACCACTCTGCGTTAATTTCTGTCTTGAACTCACATATCCTTCACTCATAATTATCCTGATCTCAGTCTTTGATTTTTTTAAAGGATGCTAGCAAGGTGGTTTCTGCCATTTAGAGCAAAAATACAGACAGAATTATAAACTGCAGCTGCACATCAAGGACACAAATGCCATTCCAGAACTGTAGTCAAGCCAAAAAAGTAGCCAGAATTGCTGTGGGAATTAGAATTACTTTACCCAACCTGCTTCAGTCATGGGTTGGCTACCAGCATGCACTGCCCCTCTCCAGCTTCTCTACACAGGTCCCTTCAATCCCTCCCTCACAATGGAAGATACTTTCTGAGATACCACCCCAGGGCAATTTAAAACTTTTCATTATCAACCTTGCCTGGGACAACAATGCCTGAGTTATCTACTAAAATAGAAAAGTTTTTCCTAGGTAGAACTACACTGACTTTTTATTAAAAATCAAAAGTATCTGTAAGAAGAGACACAGCTGCAGTTAATGACCTGTGGATAGCAACTTCAAACACCTTTAATTCTCTACACAAAATCAAATCAGAGCAGTAAAATTAAATACATCTCAAACTCAAATTTTGTGGGAAAAGGGAAAAGGAAAAAGCAAGATGTGTGGGCATGTCCTGAACTTAGCATAAGCACACTTTTAAGTGACTGAAACAAGCCCTTCAAACTTGCTCTACTCTAGAGACTTCTCAATTAGAATTAAAACCAAAAGGAAAAAAATTCTGTTGACTTTGCAGAAGCCCTACAAGCATAATGCCAAAAGAAAACCATACACTGATCCCACCAGACTCTGATATCTGCCCTGACACAGACTCTTCTGTAAGAGCTGGACAAGTTCAGATGAGGCAGCATTTACTATATTAGTTCATTACAAGTAGCATGTGCAAACCTCGTCGATGCCTTCTTCCTCATGGAATGTCCGTGACAGGAGGAGGCAAGTCATGGTGTTATCTTTCTTTGTGAACAGGATAAAATCCTTCCCAATCCTCATGGAACCCCTGTAGACAGTGGTCAGACTGTGTGTTACACCTGATGTACCACACTGCTCAGAACGCAGTCCACACTGCTCAGCTTTCTTCTCATTACGTTCAGTTATGAGATGCCAAAACCAGGTTAGGCAGAAGGGCTGAAACAGCAACTACCATTTCTCTCTAAACATCTCATTCCTTTCAGAAGGCCTATCAATCTGGGCACTTTCACAATGTTTTGACACATTTAACACCAGTCACAATTAAAAGGTGCACAGCATTGCAGACTCATATTATGTAGAAAGTTTAAACAAAAATTTAAATTAAAAAGACAACTGAGGTGGGATGTGACAATAACCTTCAAATCTCTGAGCAGAAATGTCAGTGAGAAAGCAAGCACATTCCTCATTTCACTGTTCCTAGAATCAAGTGCAGCAGTCTGGAGACAGAAAATTAATTTCCTAACCTAACTAAAGCCTTACTGACACTTCAGCTAAGGCAGCTTAGCACCTCGTTGTCAGGAAAAGGGACAGTCCCCTCTTCCTCCCCACTCCCCTATCCCAAATAGTGTCTCTGCATCTTCTCTATCTTCTCTACCAAGTTATCCTGTTACCAAACTCATCCAAAACACCTTAACAGATAACAATTAACATTGCATTGAAAGAGGTATTAGTGTTATGTCAGCTCATTTCTCTTCAGATTGGCTTAAATCCATCCATAGCGATACCACAACCCACCTTTCACATGCTGGGGCAGCAGGCAGCATTTCTCAGATATAATACAGTACACCTCTTGCTCAAGGTTAAGAAAGGACAGAGATCTGTCCTGGAAGCATAGAGTCAGGATCTGGGATCTGTCCTGCACTGCAGCTGAACAGACAGTCTCTCAGGATCTCCTAATCCTGGATTTTTTTCCCCTAGGTTATGCAGTCCCACTGATTTCCCAGTAGGATGCATATCATCAAGCCACATGAGTGAGCACAAAGCAGAACAGCCAGAGTAAGTCACAAAGCCCCGTAGCTTTTCCACAGACACAGCAAACTTCTTCCTCTTTCCTTGCAAATCCACTCCAACCAGTAGGATTCCCTTCCCATATGTGCTCCTCTGCATTTAATCCCACCCCTCCTCTCACTGTTCCATCACTCCCCTTCTCCCTGCATTTGTTTGGTTTAAGAACAAAAAGAAAAGGTTTAACTCCATCTGCCTTGCACCAGACAACTTTCCTGTTGAGAGGCTGCAGCATTATTTTGCTCAAATTGTACTACCTGACTGTAACAGGGAGATCACCATTTTGTTTCCAGCTCTTCCATTATTTTCCTGGAACTCTGACCTGTACCCTCTGCCTTATGCAAACATAGTGCCAAACCGCTGTCATCAGCCTTCTTGGCCACTGGAGAACTACAGCAGATGTTGACAGAGCTCCTGTCTACCAAACCAGGGGATCTTAGAGTTAATCTGGGGTTTTTTGCCCCCCGCCCCCTTTTTTTTTTCCGGGGAAATAAGCTATACACCTATGAGCAAAAAGTACATTGATGACCTGGACTATGACCTCCCCAACCTCAGGAGGCTGGCTCTTGTTGTACCTACGATTTCAAGCCGTTCCCATACTGCCCGATTTGAGTGGACTCAGGTGATCGCTTGGCTGATTTACCAAACTGGATAACACTGGCAGCTTCATCTGCAACAAGAGACAGGGAACAAAAAAGGCTTATTTCAGTGTACAGACACACACACAGTTATTTTAGATAAAAAAGGAAGATAACTCCTTCACCACTGGAAATAGGCCAGAAAAGAGGCCAGAAGCCTAAGCTGAAGTTTAATCCTAAAGCTGTCCCACCACAGAGTCCTATAAGATTCATGTTGCTTGAGGGCACTGATGTTACCAGAAGCTTTGTACAGGTGCTGTGATGCTGACAAGAAGAGTTTTAGGTTTCAGTCTAGTTTCATGGTCCTATCTGAACTGCATGAAGATGTTTCTTCTTGGGAAAAAAGAAAAATCCATGAAAATGGTCTATTGTGTCCACCACAGTTGTCAATTCTCATTAAGACCCTAGGATGCAGTGGGTATGTTGCATCCCGTGTCTCAGTGACACCAAACACTTGAGAGCTCTGGCACTACAGCGTAAGTCAGGACTATTAAAAAGGTCAGGAATCCAGAATAAACACTGCTATTTCTTCACGGTGCTGAACTGAACACTCTGGTTAATTAAAGCACTAGTAGGGCACAAGCTAACTTTGGCAGCAGATTGCTGGGGCCCTGGCAGCAGGACAGCTGGGGAGAAAGTCAATACAAGCAGGTCCTACAGTAATTAGCAGAGGATTTCATTAGCACAGGACAAAATTAAAGGACACAAGGGCTTTACAGCTGAGAGGGTCTGTCATTTTTAGTTCCAGCCTTTCTATTGTTCAAGGGATAAAGCCTTTTAACATCACCCCTAGGACAGAATGATTCCTTTCCCTTCCCCCAGGAGACAGTAATCATTTCACCAGAGTTTACTAGGAGAAATAAAGTTTAATTCCAGAGACAAGGAACACAAAATGCCTTACCATGAGGGCTAAAAACAAATGCATACACAAGCTATGAGGGAGCACAAGACATCACTCAACCCACCAGGCAGCTACAGGGAGGTTGAGCCCATGGACAAACTAGATTACAGCACACAGGCCTATGAGCATTGACCAGTTTTACAGTAGTAAACACCATTGGTCTGACATGACATCACTGAGCTGGTGTCAGAATGCCATGTTCAGTTTAAATAATATTCAGATTTAAAGACACAAATATGGGAGAACAACTGTGCAAACACCTTGCTGCCTCAACTGCAGTTGTTCTCAATGGAGCTCCACAGCTATTCCAGAAACAGCTTTGGACTGGATAAGGGTACCTCTGCCTTCCCTTCAGCCTCCTGTACTATTTTCTAGCCAAGGAAAGAAAGCACTGGAATGTCTTGTATTTGAGATCTGGGTAAGGATGTCGGTGATGATATTATTATTATTATTAATAATAATAATAATAATAATTACTCTTACTATTATTACTGTGTTATTTTTAAAGCCTGGTAAGGAAAGCAGATAGGAGATATTCTAAAAAGAGAAGGACTACTGGAACCTTTTTGCTCTACAAACATTTTTCAGTAACTATTTTTAAGAAAATTTTAGAAAGCCTAAAAAGGGTAAAGAGTAATATCCAAAGCACTTCCCCTCTCAGGAAAGGTGACCAGATGGTTTATCACTCAATGCTGGATGTCTCAAACCACCCTATTATGACTCTTCCCTCAGGGTGGAGGGATGAAGGTGATGCTGAGCAGAGAGGACTACAAGGTGGCACCTCTCTCCAGGCTGTCTTTAGGAGAGATTTAATACTTATATCCTCCCAAGAATCAAGATAGAAATTAATATATTTTTAGCTCTTTATAGGCTCTGGAGGGTGTTTCACTTAAGGCTATTTTAGTCACACTATTTTTGTTTTGTTGTATCTCAGCGTTACTGGATTAAAAAAAGCCAAACTCCCCAGCAAGAAAAATGGGGATAGGAGATCTACACAAAACAAAGAGAAAAAACAAGCGGAAGAAATTCACTCAGGTGAAGATAGCAGGTTGATCTTCAAAGCCCAAGAAATCAAGGGCACATATAAAAGGATTCTTCATAAGAAACACTGGACACCTGGATGAAGGAACTGGTGGATGGAGCTGTTCAGTTTCTGAGTGTTCCTGAAGTCAGACCCCGCTTCGGTCATTGAGCAGAGTCCTCTTGCATCTTCAAGTTCTTCAGCTGAGAATGCTCTAAAGAAAGTCCCAATCTGAGCAGAGAAAATTATACGCCCTGTCTCTACCACAAATTATTCTGCTATATTCACATTAGGTGGAATATTTGCAGTGGACTGAACAGCATCCTTGAAAGATATCCCAGAGCTGAAGGGTTTAATACACTACCTGGGGGAAATCAGCCTAAAGCCAAGTTGAAATTTCCCGAGGATAGGGGAACAAGGGAGAAGCTGTGAGGTCCTTTGTCACCGTAACAAACACAGGACACCAACCACAAGTGGGGCGATGACCGGAAACAGACAGTGACTGACAAATCACTTTGATATATGTTCCTGTAATTTATTTTAAAAATCTGTTAACTTTAGAGGAAATATCAATGTTTACATTAAAGATTTAACCTTAAACAAGGTTAAAGACACATTTTCTCCTGAGAATTATGTAGACTGCTCCCCTGAAAGTGGCCCTCAAGACTCATTGCCCACACACACAAGTGTGTACACACTCTAAAGTAGGAGTTGGAGTTCCAGTTAAACAGTGTTTCTCACCACTGCGAGCCTTGGATAAACAGTATTTTTAAAATACAAGACCTAATAAAGCAACCAAGACACTACTACTTAATTAACTGCTTCCATTGAAACAAAAGCTTTCAGACTTCAAAAATACAGTTGAAAAAAGCAAGACCTGATATATTTGCTTCAATCTCTTAAAAAGCAATGGAACAAGCCTTCTTAAAAAGTATAAGAAGCCAGACAAGGCAGGTAACTGGGCTAAGTCTGCAGAGATTTACAAAGGCAAAGTCACACCTGACTGATTTGATCACCTTCTACAAGGCAGAATTTTCTGTCCATATAGAGAGAGCAGTGGGTATTATTTGACTGGACTTCAACAAAGTGTTGGACATAGTTTACCACAGCCTGTTCCTGGACAAACTGGGGAGACACAGATCAGGCAAGTGGTATACAAAACAAGTAGGGAACTGGCTCATGGGTCGTGCTCAGAAGCGATCATCAATGGTTTTCACTCCGGCTGGCAGCCAGTCACAAGCAGAGACCCCAGGGATTGATGCAGTGCCCCACATTGCTCAACATCTCCATAAAGGATCTGGATACTGGGGTGCTTTTGCACCCTCACCAGCTTTGTTGATGGGGGTAAATTGAGCACATAAGGAATGCTTTTCCTAGACACCTGGACAGGCTGGAATAGTGGGCAAGCAAGATTGTGTCTGAAGTTCAAGGGAAGTGTAAAGCCCTGCACCTAGGGTTAAATAATCCAAAAGCCTAACACAGACTGGAATCTGCAGGTTGGGAGGAGCAGCCTTGCTGGAAGGGTCCTGGTGGACAACAAGCTGAGTATGATCCAGCAGTGTCCCACAGAAGCCACAAGGCAAACAGGATCCTGGAGTATATCCACAGGAACACTGCCAAAGAGATGGAAATGTGATTATCCCACTCAACTTCGTGTTTGTCAGCACTATCCCACCTGCAGTACTGGGTCCAGTTCTGTCTCCTCAATTCACAAGAGATGCAGACAGACTGAACAGGGTGCAAAAGAGGTGATCAGAGAGCTGCAGAATCTGCCCTATGAGGAGATTTAGATTTCCTTCCTTGAGAAGAAAGGGCCCAGGAGGAATCTCATCAAAGTATTACAGCACTTGAAGGGTAGCTACAAAGAGGATGGAGGCTCTCCCTTCCCTAGGAGGCACATGAAAAAGAGGCAATATGTACAAGTTGCAGAGGTTTCTTCTTTAAGTAAGTAAGAAATTTTTTAGAGATCAGTCATTTACAATCACTGGAACAACCTTCCCGCGTATGTGGTGGAGTCCCCATCACTGGAGAGACAGGGTGCTA
Source organism: Hylia prasina (assembly GCA_013397195.1). Taxonomy (NCBI): domain Eukaryota; kingdom Metazoa; phylum Chordata; class Aves; order Passeriformes; family Sylviidae; genus Hylia; species Hylia prasina. Next base: position 28,527 of record VYXD01009657.1, read on the forward strand.
AATCATCTCTTCTCTTTCCCATGAAAGGCTGGAACAAATGGTCTTTGAGGTACTTTCCAACCTGAGGACTTCTATGATGAAAATGCCAGGTAGAAACTTATTTTCTTCAACTGCATAAGAATAAAACTACAGTCACTTCCTAAACTAGCTGTTATACTTTCTCAACATACAAGTTGATCCACTGAATCATTCAACCTGTATTTTGATTCATTATATTCATGCAGCACTTTCAGAGCCAGGCATTAGGTAAAATTTCAAACCTGAGTAGTGATTTCACTCATAGTATGAGAAGTCTGATCTGCTGCATGAGATCTTTTGTTTGGTTTTCTATGGACTCCTATCTAGTCCCTTACAAAAAAGTCAAACTTTTGGGCCAGTACTATTATTCTCTGTGTTGGGGGCAGAGGGTATTTACTGGATAATAATTTTTCTAATATTGGAAATTAGGAAAAGGTTCTTCACCAAAAGGGTGGTCGGACACTGGAACAGGCTCCCCAGGGCAGTGGTCATGGTCTCAAGCCTGACAGCTCCAGGAGCATCTGGACAACTCTCTCAGGCACAGGGTGGGATTTTGGTGTGTCCTGTGCAGGGCAAGGAGCCAGATTTCCTTGTGGGCACCTTCCAGCTCAGAAGACTCTATAATTCTGATACCTCTCTGCAGGACATGATGGTTCTTTTGAAAAGAGCTGTCCTGTGACATCACTGAATCCTCAGACCTTATGATAACTCATGACTACAACGTGAGATGTTTACAGCTTGAGTACAAATGTATTTTGATCTTGAGACCACACAACCCAGAGTGACCATTAAGAGAGCCAATGCAGTGAGTACTGAATGCAACTGCAGCAGGTATCACTTGACAAATAATCCTAATTTTTAGAAATGAGGAGTTGTCATTTGCCTTGCTAATCAGAAGCCATCAGACAGAGCACTCAGATTTGACCAACTGCCTCACTATACCCTTCTGTATTCAGAGACTGCCAAACAAACCTAGAATTGTCCAAGACAGAACAACACCAAAGAGAACGGCAACAAGACGCAGTAACATAGAGAATGCATTACTAGAACAGTTAGCTTGAGCCCTTCAGCTCTTCCCTCCATTTAGAAGTGCCCAGACACAACTGGGTTTATTCACTCATCATCCCCAGATCCAGCCTTCCAAGCCATCCTTTCAGTTGACTTGGGAAGATTCCATGCTAGCATGGGCTCCAACAGCACTACAGTAAGTCATGGAGTTATACTTTTTAACACGTCATATTTATGTACAATAAAAACAATTTTTAATTGAAGTTATCATGCACAAAAATAAAACTCCCAAGATCCATGATTACTGTTGAAGTAGGGTCTGTATAAAGAGACCAAAGTCCAATAAAAGATTTTCTGCTGACATCTCTTAAAGTCAGACAGGAGATCTTCAGGATATCTTTAAAATGGTAGACCCTGCATTATGAGAAATTAAAGCTCCGATCCCTACAGCCAGAGATGGAACCAGAGGGCCCCATGCAGGGAGTTTGAATGAAAAACTCTCCTTAGCTGCTTCTGTCCATGCTGACAGGCAAATGGTGCAGCACACAGAGCTTCCACCTGACCGCCCTTGGTCAAGCATCAAGACAGTCAAAGGACATGAATTACATGGTATTTGCTGTATACAAGGCATAGTGCTGTGAAATACCCCTGCAATGCACAGTATCTGCCAATCTTTTTTACTAAGCATCTCAGGTTATCAGGATAAAATTCTTTAACATTTAACATTAAGATTAGTCAAAAGAAGCCAGTTAATAGCTGTCCTGGGTAACGGAAGTATTACTGTATTCCATATCCATCTGTGCCCAAAACTGATAGTCTCTTTAAGACCCAGCAGTGCAGCCAGAATCAGAGCCACAGGGTTGGGAGTGGGGGCAGACAAGTGTCAAGCTCTTTAAAGTCGAGGCACCCAAGCAGAGGTTTCTCTTTGCCCTCATAGCTTTTGCTCAAGGCAGAGGCTCTGCTTTTTGGGTTTTTTCCCCTCTGTGTCTCTCCCACCTCCAGAGGGAGTTGTTTCAGGTAGGTTTGCTGTGCTCACAACAGTAACAACTTGCTACAAAATGAGAAGAATGCGCTACAGAATGAGAATGCATTTCACAACCAAAAACTGTTTCAGAGTGAATTTTGCAACATCCATCTGCAGCTGCAGCATGGCACTGGAGGAGTGAAGAGGCCCCACTCCCCGCAGCTGCTGCAGCTGCCAGCAGCACCTGGCCAACACAGGAAGGCGCAGTCTGAGCCCCCTTAGTTGGCTGCCTTGCCATCCAAGAGGAAAGTGAAGTCCTTCCACAGGTTCTAGTCCTTGACCAAGTACCAGCCGCCAAAGCGTGTATGGAGCTGCTGCCACCAGAGAGATAAAAGGGAGGGCTGCTGCTGTTTTCCCTTTGTCTCCCCACAGGCAGCTGCCCACAGCAAGCATCATCTTGGGGACTGGGGTCATTCTGCCATTTCAAGTTTCTCTTTGTTCCCAGGGAGTCGGAGAGATTTAGCAATTTTGTATCTAGTGATAATTTACTGTTATTTTGTGCCTGTTGCTGTTTTACTTGTTAGTAAACTGTTATTTTTTCACTTACATTTACACACATTCAATTCCTATGGAAAGGGATGGGTTAAAACTAAGGGGACGTAACTCATTTCAGAGCATCCCCCTTAAATTGTCTTAAACCATGACAATAGCCAATATTTAAATGCCATTTTGTCACAAAAACAGCAATACGGAAGCAATAACAGTATAAAAGCTGCCATGAAATTCTGTGGCATTAGAACAGACATCTCGCACCTTCCAGAGAAACACACAGTTTTCAACACTGGCAGAGAAGGCTGTATTTCCTCTCCCAGATCCTAAGGATTACGAGAAGCCACACTTCAATCTCAGAGCTTCTTTTAATGGATGGGGCTTTATTGTTTCCTTCAGTTACACTGGTGGCATGAAAGTACTCTTGGAAGACCTGCTTAGCATCCTTAATTGTATTCCAAAGAATATACAAAAGGTACCTAGAGTCCAAACTTCCTTTATGGAAGTCACAAGTCTGTGTATCAAAGCACAAATTAAACTGAATGAAATGCTTCCTATCTGTGCTGGTTTGGGCTACTGGGATAGAGTTCAATCTCTCCATGCTAACTTGCATGGGACTGTGTTTTAGAGAAGAGTGTTGCTAATACAGGAGTGTTTAGTGCTGAGCACAGCTTACACAGCATCAAGGCCTCTTCTGCTCTTCAAACTGCGCCACTAGCAAGTGGGCTGGGCTGCACAAGGAGTTGGGAGGGGACACCCTGGGATGGCTGACCCCAACTGATCCAACAGATTCCAGACAATATGAAAAAATCCCAGAACGGTTTGGATTAGAAAGGGCTTTAAAGACCATCTCGTTCCCCCCCCTGCCATGGGCAGGGACGCCTTCCACTACACCAGGTTGTTCCAAGCCTCGTGCAACTTGGTGTAGTGCTCACCAGATAGGAGGAAGAGGGCGACATGCGGCCTTACAGCATTCACCTTCCCAAGTCAGTTTCACATGATGGAGGCCTGCTCTCCTGGGGATGACTGAACACTCGCCTGCCCATAGGAAGTGGGGAATTGATTCCTTGGTTTGCTGTGTTGTGTGCACGGCTTTTGTTTTCCCTAGTCAACTGTCTTCATCTCAACCCATGAAGTTTTCTCAGTTTTTACCCTTCTGATTCTCTCCTCCATCCCAGTTGAGGACGAGTAAGCAGCTGTGTGGGGCTGAGTTGCCAGCTGGGATTAAACTATAAGAGGAACTTAAAGTAGCAAGGAATCAGTGCAAAAATGTTAGTTGTTTCTTATTTACCATTTCCTTTATCTTCTCCAAATTCACCTCCCAATTTCACCCATTTTTTCTGCCCTGTACAAAGCTCCTCACTGGATGATTTACCAGTCCTCAAGACTCAAAGGGTTGACAGCACTGCTCATTGATGCTAAAGTAAAGCAGAAAAGCTTTTAGCTTTCTACTGCTAGATAGAACACTAATTTACACCAATACTTTCAAGGCAGAAATTCATTTGTAATATTCTTCTCATATTACTAAGATTTTATATTGTCCAGTATTGATCACAGACACAATGTCCATGATGAAACAATGGCAAACTGTTTTCAAAGCAGAGCCTTTAATTTCTGGCATAGCACACCTTCTAGTTACAGCTGATGAACACTGATCACCTGGCAGCCAGATGGGGAAAAGGCTTATGCCATCAAACCTTGTGCTTGTTCCCCTTCTTGCTCCACTATTCTCCCTTCAGCCCCAAGGCCAACTTCAGTTTCAAGGGAAACTTCAAGCCAGGCTGACCCAGCTCTATAATGCAGCAAAACACTTTTCTTTTGACCAGATTAGTTTTCTGCAATGGAAGAGGTAAATGGTTTGATATGTAATATGGTGTGAAAAAGGCAGTGGAGAGGCAGGAACGTATACAGGCATGGAACATGCCCTTATCAATGGAACTAAGCTGTTAATTCAACTTAAACCATAACATGAAACCTCAGTTTGCAAATGCAAGTGTAACTTTCTGTCACTTACTTGAATCCATTCCTGTTCCATCATCCAAAAAACATAGCATGAATCCACCTTGTAGGTCCTCTCGTCGCTCTGCAAGAGAAGAGTTACTCACTGCTCCCATAAGCAGAAGTTAAAAGTTCCATAAAACTGGATCAGTGTTAACAAAAGTAACACAACAAATGGGACTTTTACACCTGCAATATGGCTAAGCTGTAAGAAAGAGCACCAGATTTTTGTTACAGAATGACTAAGAACTTCTTCACTTCTGTGCTACAAAACTGTATTGTGTCAGTGGAGTTTTTTAGCATCCACTACAAACAACTCACTTCACCTGACCCCAGGTGAAGGCTGACTTAATTGCTTCCCCAAGGTATTTGTAAAGGTACACTTTCTTGAAAGACAACAGGCACTATGGCACAGAAGAAATGGTAGAACAATAGAATTGTTCAGGGTGGAAATGTCCAACCACAAACGTAACACAGCTGAATTCACTAAACTATGTCCCTAAACACCAGATGTACGCATTTTTTAAGTATGGGTAGATAGTGCCCGGGCCAGTCTGTTCCAGTGTCTGACTAACTTTCAGAGAAGATGTTTTTCCTAATACCCCATCTAAACTTCTGGCACAACCTGAGGCTGTTTTCTCTTTCTCCTCTCAGTTGTTACCCGGGAGAAGAGCCCAATCCCCACCTGGCATCCTCCTGACAGGGAGCTGTAGGAGCAAGAATGTCCCCCCAAGCCTCCTTTTCTCCAGGCAGAGCACCCCCTCCCCAGCTTCCTTAGCCACTTCTCATCAGACTTGTGCTTCAGCCCCTTCTTCAGCTCCCTTGTCCTTCTCTGGACATGTTCCAGCCCCACAATGTCTTTCCTGTCTTTCTTGTATGGAGGGGCCCACTACTGACCCCAGGACTGGGCATAACCACTCTCACTCTTATTCTATCAAGGACAAGACACATCTGCAGCCTAAATCCAAGTTAACTACTGACATGCAAGGAGGCAGCAGGAGTGACTTACCAGTATAAATGTCTATTCTCGTGGCATCTGCATCTCTACAAAGAAATCACAACTGTTATTCAAATGTTAAACAGAAATGAAGCGTAAAAATGCAGGCATATACAATCACTTCCACAAGAAATGGCTGCACAGATCAAAGTCCACAAAAGCCCCACAGTCATCACTGACCAAAAACATTGTCCTACTTTTTGTCTATTTGCACCTAAACTCCGGCATAGGACATTACTGGCACACTAACAGTTCTGGTGACAGGAAGTACCACTGGCATTTTAATGAAAGTCATTCTGGGGCTGGGAATCAAATGAGTATACACTTCTGAGCTCCTTCCTGTAAAAAACTAACAACACCTATAATTTTTCTGTTAAGCTGCATACAAAAGGTTTAGTAACTCCACATAAAGCTTCATCCCAATACATCAAGATTGTTACAGAAAACTGTCATTACAAGATCACTGAAGTGAGGCCCTTCACACACTGCATCCTTCTCTGTATTTGAAAGTACAGCATGTACAGCACTACTGCCCTCTTCTCAAACCAACCTTGGTTCCCTGACTAGAGGCATGGAGCTGTAGTGCTGTAACAAAACCCCACTTGACAAGTGCCACAGCCACTTTGTTCCGATTCTGCACCTCCAGCCCAGCCCACGTACCTTCGTCCCAGAAGACAACCTCTCTATAGCCAAGGGAAACCAAGAGGTGAAGGGAAAACACTTCCAAAGACCCTACTTTTTATTTATTTATGCTAAAGACCTTGTAGCAACTCTGAACACAGCATTAGCTCTGGCGTGTGCGCACACACACACACAGGGCTGATTCCCTAAACAGAAGCTTTCCAGCTCAAAAATGTCCCAGTTTCAGCTCCTTACATCAGAAAATGTGCACTGTGACACATCATATTTGAAAACAACCCCAAAATACTTCCATAGTGCTTCATGACAGTACTTCCTGCAGCTCAAGAAAAGTATACAAGACTTGGAAGGCTGCTGTGGCAGGGATTCTCCACACACACCTGAGACAGGTGGCCCAACATCTGCAATTTCCAAAGACTGTATCTTCTCAAGTGTCAAAATTTCTTTAGCTATTCTTGCTCTATTTTTCAGCATGCCACTCTGATTTGATATTTATTGTCATGTTTGATACTATGATTATTTAGGTATCAGAAGAGTCATAGCTCCTGTAATATTTATTTTAGCAATTTCTTTACAGAACAAGACAGACTATTTTTTTCTTTAAATCTATCTTGTGTCTGCTATCAATTTCCTTTCCAATATGAGTTGTTCCAGGATTCATTCAAACCTGTCTTTCCAGGAATAATTTTTTTTAGGGGTTTGATGCGGCCATGTAAGAGGAGCAAGTGAAATATTCACACTAAATTGCTGCAATGTCTTCTGTTTTCTTGTAAAGTCTACTAGAAGTGAAAATTGCTTAAGATCAACTAATACATAGGTGAATTAAATCTTAACCAAAGTTACCTTGGGAATTAGGTGGTCTCAGGTACGTACCTGGCGTTATCTACAAGTTCAGCAAGGGCACCAAACAAGAACTCATGGGTAGTTCTGCAATGAAACACACAAGTCAGCAGAGTTACACCAACACTTAAAAAAAGAGAGACCTTTAAATAAATGAAAATCTCAACTACATTTTAAACGAATCCAGTCAAATGGGTAAAACGCTATGGTCTGGCTGACAGCAGACTAGGAATGAGTGATTAACTGTCTGCCAGAAGCAACCATGCAGCAGCCAGTCTGCCCCAAACTGCAGCTCACTATAGTCTGAAACATATTGTAGGTGCACAGACACGATACAGAACATGGTGATCCAAAGAACCAGCCTATGACCCAGTGAATAGTTCATGGAAGTCCTTATTCTCCACACTGACAGGTCTTTTCATGGCAACTAAATATTGTCTATAAGTAAATATGGCCAGATGAGGATTAGCATAGAATCACAGAAGAGTCTGAGTTGGAAGGGACCTTAAAGCTCACTTCATTCCAATCCCCTTGCCAGGGTAGGGGCACCTTGCTTCAAGCCCTGTCCAACCTGGCCTTGAATGCTTCTGGGGATGCTGCAGCCACAGCTGCTCTGGGCAACAAGACATGAACAACTTTGTGAAACAAGGTGAGTCTCCCCCATGCATACAGTCCCAGCGCAGAAGTTATTTGTGACAGAAAAAAGCTTCCAGGTCCTGGCTAACATCCAGCAGGTGTGACTGCTACTAATCCAAGGAAAGAGTCTTCTGACACCACTGTATCACACCACCTTCCCAACTTAATGCTAAAATCATGAACCCAGCTACCACTTCAACACAGTCTCAAGAAACACATTTAGTTTCCAGCCTCTTAACTGCCACCTCTTATAAGCAGCTCCTATTTGTTATATGCCTCAATATTGAAAGAATATAGATGGTGAGAAAAACTTAAGCAGCTAATAAAAATCATTACAATACATTATCTGTCAACATAAATGCCATATTTCCACTTCATGCCCAAGCTGGCAACCTAACTTCAAAATCTAACAATTATTTCAAACATAGATGAGCCACATCCACCATGATGTTAACAGCAAAGACATGGAGAAACAGTTGGTGGGATCTGTTGCTCAATGAAGAGACCAAGACCTCAGAAACTAGTTTTTATCAACACGTTTCAGTTTGCACAAAACCCTCACATACAGGTAACCAGTGAAGATGTTTGTTCATATTTTCCACCTTCCAAGAACAGACACGTAGGTACTTGCCACACACAAAATATACAGCTGCCCACACTGTTAATAACCACAAAACAAGCTTTCATATCCATCTTCGGGGTGATCACACTGAACCCATCAACACATCAGTCTTCAAAGTAATCACAGGAGCAGAGGTTTCCATATCTCCACTCTCCCGCAGAGACAAGACCAATGGGAATGGTGTTTGGAAGACTATCTATCCAATCAGAAAGCTTCCACAGAAACAAATCCTGGTGTTCCTTCCTTTGAATAGGATTTCCAGCTGTCCTGGTTTCAGCAGGGATAGAGTTAATTTTCTTCTCACTAGGTGTTACAGTGTTTTGGATTTAGCCAGAGAATAATGTTGATAACACACCATGTCTGGTACCAAGCAATGCATGCCCTAAGTCAAGGTATTTTCAGTGTCCTATGCTAGTCAGCTATACAAGAAGCTGGAGGGGAGCACGGACAGGGCAGCTGACCCAAACCAGCCAGAGGAATATTCCGTACCACAGAATGTTCTGCTCAATCTACAAACTGGGGGAGCTGGCCAGGAGGAGCCAATTGCTGGTGGGGTACAGGCTGGGCATGGGTCAGAGGGTGCTGAGCAACTGTATGTAGCATCACTTGACTTTTGGGGTTTATTCCTCTCTTTCTTTTTCCTACTATTATGGAATGTTTCTTCAATTTTTGAACTGTTCTTAGCCCATGTGCTTTAGCCCTGCACGATTCACCTCCCCATCCCACTGGGGAGGTGACTGAGCATATCAGATATGTAAGATGATTATAGATTTCAAGTGTTCTCTTGAGTTTATAAGTGTCTATTCAGCTCCACAGGTCATCACAAAAGTTTATTCAGGAAGTAATGCATAAGCAAATGCATGCTTTAGCACTAGTAACTATGCTTCATGAGCACTTTTTATTCCACTATTTCAGAAATACATCAAAGAAAAGATGCAAGTAAGATACACAGAAGGATTTCCAAAGATGCCAGAACAAAACAACTGGTAACACAGGTACAGATGATAAGAAAGGCAAAACAAAACATCTCCACATAGTCCAACAGTGTACTGATCTTGACCATCTCCACTATAACCTCCTGTGCTGACACAAGCAAAGGAAAACCTTGCTACGAGCCAATGAAATTCACTCCAGCTATTTATCACTAATGTAAATGAATATACACTGTAAAAGTCTTCAATTGATGAATTTGAACACACTTGTCAATATCTAACTAAAGTCACATGAAGTGCTTTGGCCTGATTCAATCAACTAATCTCAAACAAACCCCATAGTCTTGCCTTACAGTCAAAAGTGCCTGAAATACTTCACATCCATCATTATCAGTGACCATTTCTCACACCTCCCCCAAAAAGTTTGAGATTATTTTACTTGCAACACAACTTTAAAAAAATAAAACAAGCTGTTGGCAAAATGAAGTCTATGAGAGCTTGCAAGTAGCCCGCAAACACAGTGAGCCTGTTTTAGATAGGCATCACCAGAGGCAACAACAACCGGCCTCAGAGCATCCAAAATACAACTATTACGGCCATACAATGGGTAAAACAACATATAGAAGGCAGGAAAGTATTATCAAAATCCATAGTGTCAACAGCTCATCTGGGTAGACAAAGACTGGCCTGGACCATCCTACAATGAGCATCTTCCATTTGAGCCAGCTCCATACAGAACTGGAGGCTTGACAAGGAATAGAACAGGGAAGTACAACACCGGCAATTCATTGAAACATAGGTGACAAAAGGTCAAGTTAGACGACTCTAACACACAACCAACTTCAAACACCTCTACAAAGAATCATTTGGAGTAATGTCCCAAGGGAAGAAAAGCTTGTTTTGTAAGGAATTCCTACAGGAACCTCCTGCTTGAAGCTAGCTGGACTCCAGATCCTGCAGACAAGTACCTAATTACTGATGAGAGATTTAAGACTTCACTTTTGTTCTGAAGGAGGGCACATCTGGGAAAATGTTTCATTTTGGCACATGCGTCAGGAACAACAGCCATTCTCTAAGTAATACATTCTGTATCAGGCCAGAACAGAAAAAAAGCACAAGAGGGAACTGGGGGGGGGAGGGAGATATTGTTGGTCTGTTATTACTAGTTTTCCTGAAATCCACCATTTAGTCATCTTGAAGTCTATTTGAGTGACCTTCTTCCACCACAACTGTATTCACCAGAACAATTCTAGTTACACAACAACACACAAGTTACAAGCTAAAGGCTACCCACTGCTAGAAGACAATTTCAGGTCCTCAACTTTTAACAAACTTCTTCAATATTTTATTATAAATATTCAAAATATGCAAATACAAACTGGCTGGTCTCCGTTGTATTTTTTGCATCATCTCAATGAATAACTTTGGAAGCATCTTAATGTAATAGTATTTAATTGTTAAGGAAAACCAATGTGAAGGCAAGCAGGTAACCCTGGAAAGTCATAAAACAATGCACGTGTAATTTTCATGTGCTCACACACACTGATTTGCATTCTAGGATCTAAAGGAACTTTTAACATAGAAACATAAGGGTTGAGAAAGACCTTTAAAGGTCATCTAGTCCAACCTTCCACTATGCCAGATTGCTCCAAGCCCCATCCAAGCTGGCCTTGGACACTTTGAGGGATTGGGCCGCCACAGATTCTCTGGACAACCTGCGCCAAGGCCTCCCCACCCTCACAGGGAAGAAAGTCTTCCTTCTATCTAGTCTGAATCTACACTCTCAGGTCAGAGCCACTACCCTTTGTCTCATCACTACAGAACTTACTAAAGGTCTGTCTCAACTCAACTATTCATCAAGTAAAGCACTTGGAAAAGCACGGTGATATTTTTATTTTAAAAAATATGGCAACTGAATCGATTCATGTAGATGCTGAAGGCTCAACTCCATGTGCCATCAGACACGTAAGCATTAAGCAGCTATTGGAAAGATCTGCCGCAGGTCCCCAAGCTCAGGGACCTGATCAACTGTCTCCTGCAAAGCACTTCAGACTGAGCGCTCTGAGTTAGACATACGGAAACTTTTCTAAAAGGAGGTCTTAAAAAGGAAGAAAAAAAAAAAAAAGGCATGGATTTCTTCTGCACCCTAACAGCCAGATGGTTGGTCTTTCACCGTAATTTAGAGAATTTCCACCTCCTTGACTGTGAGAACATGCTTAGCACTGAACTAGAATTTATCTAGAGATGGGATGGTCTTCCTCAGCAAGAGACGACAGTTCAAAAGACCAGTCTCCCCTATCAAAATCCCTAAGCTGGCCTTGGGTTGATTTGGGGATTGGCTCTTCTTTTTTGTTCATTTTTTTACTGGAGGAACAAGAGAGGTTATGTATTAGTTTGGCGCTTTCTTTGTTTTTATAATGACTTGTATTACTCCCAGTGCCATTCTTAGGGAAGCATTTGACTTATGCACTGATTCCCATAACCTCAAGACTCTTTGTTCATGATGGACAAGAAGCTCTGACTTCGGCACATCCAAGCATTAGCTTCCAGCTCCTCCCAAGACTTTGGTAATGTAGGTATCACTGTAGACATGTAGCACACCACAGGCAGACAGCAGCATAAGCACAGTGGCCACATGAAGTAGCTTTATTATACTTGCGAGCAGCAGCAACAACTCAGTCTTTTCTACTGCACAGGCTTTATCTTCTTATGAAGATGGACAGAGTTCTGGAGCTTTGCAGGCAAACACAGCCTGCTGACAGAGCACTGCCATCATCTGCACGGTCTTCTAATCCATAAAAAAAGATTGTCTTCTGGAGCTGGACATGAGAATTTCACAAATGAACAACAGCACTGCAACATGACTCAGTATTGTCCATCTTCAGGCACCAGACTGTTTACTCCGTATGCAACTGCTACCAGCCAAGCTAAAGAGGAGACCCAGTGTGACATGGAGCCATTACTAGGTTTATTCCCCTGTTTAAAGGTCATTACTTTCCTCATTCTGAAAATGAATGGATTGTAATGGTCTTGGCATATGTGAGATTAGTCTTAAGTGCTATTGCACTGCTCTTGCAGATGTATCTCCTTACCAACAGAATCAGACAAAAATACTTTGAAACCAATACTTTGCCCATGTTTCTGTGACATCTTTAGACTGCTGCAGACCACTGTGATCCTTCACATGTTGAAAAGGGCAACAGAAAGATAAACCTGCATTTTATTTGTTGTTCTATTGATGGAGAGAACAATAGATGGTAAGTCAACTCTTCCACAGAACATCAGCAGACAATCTTATGCCGGTGACCAGCTGATCAAAATGAAGCAATGCCAAGTGGTTCCACAGAGTTCTTCCAGTTCGGGCAGAACATGCTCTTTCATCTCCTCTATACATGGCATTACAAGGCTTAGGGGCAGCAGGCAGCTGTTGTTGGGTGCCTGACCCCCGCTAAGCACCGCTTCCTGATGGTGCTTCTCATTTTCTAGACATGCGCTCAGAAGAAACTCATTTCAAATAATAGCTTTGCCTCTTCTCAAGAGGTGTTATTTTGGGGGATTCACTGGCGACACACAAAAATCTGACTGGAAAAAAAGAGTATCGTAATCCTGTTAAAAATAAACCTGCGAAACACTCAGTCACACACAAAGCCAGATGCTGCAGAGGGATGGTGGCCAGCATGGCAACGCGCACACACTGCTCCGCAGAGGTCTGGCCGTGCGGCTTTGGTTGCCCAAGGGGCCTCCCCGTTCTTCCCGAGACCTTTCGTCCCCAAGCACAGGCTCTCCGTGACCCGCGGTACAACAGCCAGTTCCCGGAGGGACCACGAGGCGCCCAGGCCGGGGCAAGGGGCCGCTCAGCCAGACCGGTTCACGTGGCTTCGGCAAGGCCCGCCGCACTGAGCCGGGGCCCCGAGCAGTCCGAGTGCCCCGGGGCCGCCCACCCCAGCCGGTACTCACGAGTTCGTGTGCAGGTATTCGAAGGTAAGCTGGGCCCGGTTCAGGCTGCTGTAATTGCCCAAGGACATGGCGGCAGTGGCCGCCTTCGGGCCTGGGCCCAGGCCGCATGCACCGGCGGCCGCGCGCGCCTCGATCCCTCCCCGCCCCCTCCAGGTCACGGCCCCCGCCGGCTGAGCAGACAGCGCCGCGCTGCAATGCGTTATGCCGCGCCGCGCCCTGCCGCCCCCTCGCGGATGCAGATGCAGTGCGGATGCAGTGCGAGTGCGGATGCGGGCGCGATGCGGATGCGGGCGCGATGCGGATGCGGGCGCGATGCGGATGCGGGCGCGATGCGGATGCGGGCGCGATGCGGATGCGGGCGCGATGCGGATGCGGGCGCGATGCGGATGCGGGCGCGGCTATAGCGCAGGGCTGACGTGAGCCCGCTTTGTCTCCGCCGCGCTGGGACCACACCCGCCGCCGCAACTGCCCCCGCGGGGCGGAGCCACGCAGCTGCCACCCATTGGTCAAGAAGAGTCACGTGATGCAAGTGCACCGGCGCGGCCAATGTGGGCTCTGCGCGGCCGCGTGACGGGCGTGAGTGGTCAGGAGGGAGCGGCGGAGGTGGGTGAGCGGGCGTGCGCGGGGGCTCTGGGACCCTTTAGCAGAACCCCCCCCTCTTTCCCCCAGGCTCCGTTCCGGCAGCAACCGAGCGCCTCAGGGCCGTGGGAGCCGCCGCCGCGGCCTCCTAGGGCGGGGGAACGGGTGTGGTGGGGCCGGGCTGCGCAGTGAGGCGGTCCGGGAGCGGGAGCCCCATCCGGCCCTGGGCGAACACCCATCGGGGCCCGATCGCCGCGGTGCCGGCGGCGTGCGCAGTGAGCACCAGCTGACGGTNCCAGGTCACGGCCCCCGCCGGCTGAGCAGACAGCGCCGCGCTGCAATGCGTTATGCCGCGCCGCGCCCTGCCGCCCCCTCGCGGATGCAGATGCAGTGCGGATGCAGTGCGAGTGCGGATGCGGGCGCGATGCGGATNGGCGTGCGCGGGGGCTCTGGGACCCTTTAGCAGAACCCCCCCCTCTTTCCCCCAGGCTCCGTTCCGGCAGCAACCGAGCGCCTCAGGGCCGTGGGAGCCGCCGCCGCGGCCTCCTAGGGCGGGGGAACGGGTGTGGTGGGGCCGGGCTGCGCAGTGAGGCGGTCCGGGAGCGGGAGCCCCATCCGGCCCTGGGCGAACACCCATCGGGGCCCGATCGCCGCGGTGCCGGCGGCGTGCGCAGTGAGCACCAGCTGACGGTGACTGCTGGGGGCCAGGATGGAGCGCATGAGGCCCGCCAGTCCCGAACGTCGGGAGCGGCTCCGGGACGCATCTGGATGGAAGGATCCCGCTGCTGAACTCCTACGGAGGCTCCGCGCGGATTTCGGCGGGTGCCGGCCCTGCTGCGCTGGTGAAGGCTCTGGGAAGTCACCGTGGAGAAGCTCCTGAGCGTGCCCGTACTTAGGAAAAACCATTAGTGTAAAAGATGTATAAAGTCATAAATCATCGTGAAATGTGAATGCATTGAGCTCAGGGGCTGTCCTACCTCTGTCTTGCCCCCACTATGCCCCCTCAAAATGCGGCCTGAACACGGGAACCCTGAAGGCCAGGAATACTTGTCTGAGCACCTGACCGGTGGAGAAACGCCCTCAGTTGTTCTTCTGAAATGGACAATCTGTGTCTGCTGTGTCTTGGATAATAGGAATCTGAACTTAATATCCAAAATCTGAAGGAATTCAATCTGTGCAGAAATTAATGTGGCATATTTCTTCTTGGAGAATGTCCAGCAAGAAAAAAACATTGCAGATTTTAAAAGGATAAACATTATTTGATACTTTATTTATAGGGCACCACAGGGAAAAGGTAAAGGTTTTTTAAAAAATAAAAGAAGCACTTAAATTTTGTCTGATAATTTTCCAACAATAAAATCTAATTTGTCAGAGAGAAAAAAAAAAAAAAAGGCTATAGGAGTTGGGATTATTCAGCCTGGGGAAGAGAAGCATTCAGAGTGACCTTACTGCAGCCTTTCAGTACCTGAAGTGGGCTCCAAGAGAGCTGGAAAAGGACTTTGGACAAGGGGAAATGGCTTCCCACTGCCAGAGAACAGGGTTATTGGGATGCTGAGAAGAACTTCCTGTGAGGGTGGGGAGGCCCTGGCACAGGGTGCCCAGAGAACCTGTGGCTGCTCTATCCCTGAAAGTGTGCAAGGCCAGGTTGGATAGGGCTTTTGAAGCAACCTGGCCTAGTGGAAGATGTCCCTGCCTGTGGCAGGGGGTATAATATGAGTTTTAAGATCCTTTCCAACCCAAACCATTCCATGATTCTGTGATTCTGTGGTATCCAAGATGTGTGGTGAAAAGTTAAATCTGTTACTCATGATTGGTAAAGGGCTAAAACCTGAGTTTCATATTTGAGTTGTTTGACCGCCATGCCCAGTAGTGTGTGAGCCTGAGCTAACAAGTCTGCAGCTTTGGCCTGAACTTCCCAGAACAGTATTTAGCTCTGTTTACCCTCAGTTTGGCCTGTTCAGCCCAGAAAGTTTTATCATTCCTCCTGGCAGGGATTTCTCTGTGTGTTCTTGTGAAGGCATCAAAAAGATCATTTTGCATGTGTGTGCAGTGGCTCTTTTAGGCCTTATGTCTGAAAAGCTATGCACAGGAGGACATCAAGCTGCATGAAAGAATTAGGAAAATTACTATCGAGAACTATGTTTAGATGTATTAGGTTTATGACAGTCAGTGAGTCTATTAAAGATTGTAGTATCATCTGTTGTGCTCAGCTTTTATTTTGTCACATTGTAGTCAATATCAGCAGCAGATGTTCAAAAGCAATTATAAATCCTATCAGTATAAGGGCAAAGTAATTACCCAAATATGTGTTCCTGAGGAACGTGAACCTGAACTTACGCATCATATCAGGTTTGTCCTCTTAGGTAATCAGAATGTCTCTGTGCCTACCAGGAACTTTGTCTCATCATCTTACCTTTAGGGAGGAACCAATGTTTCTTTCCTGATGTTGGAGGGGTTGACATCATCAAAGTACTGCAGCGCTGTGGACAGAGCAGTTGAACACCTTTCTGCTGCTCCTATGGGATCTGACCCGTTCTGAGGTTGGGCTGGCTGGATGCCAGTCCATTCCATCTGGCCCTTGGTAGAAGACCAGTACATGGCAGTTCTATTTCATTTGGCGAGCCCAGGCAGGAAATTGCTCATTACCATTTTGCCATTTGGTGGTGACCAGTTTTACAAAAGTGAGGTGAGAATTTAATTCTTACACTTTGTCTAGCTGTTCTGCAGTAGGTTTCAGACATGTTCCTGACTTCTGCTCTTTGGTCTCTCTTGCCCAAGTTTTGAAAGATTTATACCTTCGATTGCTGGCTCTCTGAGCTGCCAGACATGGCCCAAGGTGTAATGAAGTGAATTCATCTTTTGCAGAGCACCCTTTGGATTACATCACAACTTTGCCTTGGCCATGGCAGAGCTGTGCTTTGATAGGAGCCTCTCTGCCCATGGATGGAGACATAACAGGCTTGTTTGGCATGTGTACCACTGCTGCAAACTGCTGAATTTCTCAGTACTTTAGAGATGAAAGTCTTC
This sequence comes from Hylia prasina, assembly GCA_013397195.1. Taxonomy (NCBI): domain Eukaryota; kingdom Metazoa; phylum Chordata; class Aves; order Passeriformes; family Sylviidae; genus Hylia; species Hylia prasina. Next base: position 45,293 of record VYXD01009657.1, read on the forward strand.
CCACTGGAAATTCACATTTATCCTCTTCTGGGGCAGCTGTTTTTCCTTGGAAACTCTCTCCCTAATCTTCGTTTAAATAGTTTTAGATCTTTCAGTTATACTGGTTATGACAGGCAACCTCACCTTTTAAATTTTTTCTTCCACTACGAGCACCGTTTCTCTGAGTTTCTGTTCAGTCCCAAGATCTCTGCATCTCACAATAATGAGCAAAACAAGTCTGGGTGCTCAGGTGTCACAGGCAGTATCCCCTCTTTTTTGAAGTCTCCAGTGCAGTAGAAGGCAGCAGTTTGCTCTAATCCACATAACTTTCCTCATAAATGACCTGTGGGTTGGTTTGTCCAGCATGTACAAGTGGAGCTTGAGGTAAACTGTAACTCTTTAACCCTAAGGCTGAGTTTCTTACTCTGAAATAATCTCCAAGTCCCCTTGTAAAACTAGTCTTTTGATTCCACACTGTTCAAAATCTATGTTTCTAGGCTGTGGTGTGAGTTCCCATGCAGTCTTCTGTGGTGTTTGCTGGGTCCTTACTCTGGCATAGCATTGCATTAAGCCTCTTTCCACAAGTCCAGGCCATGGCCTGAGGTCATTGAAGAGTTTATTTATGTGGCCATTGTTCTGCAAGCTGGAGGTAAACGATTCTACACCTGTGTGGGCCTTGAGTCAGCAATTGTTCTTTTTCGACCTTATTTTTTAAGAAGCTAGCCTTCTAAGCCAGTAGTTAATGCAGTGTTAAGTATTAGATTCTGCACCAGACAAGTGCAGCGGTGAGTGCAGCGAAGTGTCTCTTCCACATGCCTGTGAGGTGCCTCCAGTTAACTGTAGCTTTATTCGGTGCTTATGTACATGAAGAAATGTAAAACTTTGCATTGTAGAAATGAGGTTTTCAGTGTCAGGTGAAATAAGCAGGCAGTGAAAAATAAATCTGAGACATCACCAGTAATCCACAGGTGAGGATTTAATCAGTAATTAAACCAGTTATCCTTCATTTTTCTTGAAGGAAAAAATGGCATTGATTTGGATGCAAGGTCCTCTGTCTACATCATGACAGAAGCTGCTGAAGTTCTAGGTCAGTGCTGTTCTACTGAGCATTCACCTTGGTACTTCGAAGAAGATTGTGTACAGTTGCAAGCCCCAGTAACCAGATTGGCATGGATCTCTTTTCCATTGCCCTGAGTTTGTAGAAAGAATTTCAAAGCAGCTTCCTTTAATGAGCTTGAAATCATGTTGCCTCATAGCTTTTTGGTTTTGTGTCATGCCGTATGCTGCCTCTGCTGTATGATGAGTTCTCACTGTCCCCCTGTACAGAATGGGAACTTCTGCCGTGAAACGCTGCTGCCTCCAGTGTGGGGTGTTCTCCTTTAGATAGAGCATGCCACTCTCACTCACAGACAAGAGCTGCTTCAAAAAGCATCAAAAGCATTCTGCCTTTTCTTGGGCATAAGTTGCATCTCCATGTCAATTCAATACACTCCAAGAACACAACCCTGAAGTCAAGCATTTAGAAGAAAGTGTTTTCCTCCTGGCTTCTCCTAGTAAGGAGTTATTCCCTGTATGACCTGGGGCAGCCCTGTTTCTTGTGTTCATAGCCACGTCCGCGCAGCCTCTCCATCATTCGCATCAAATAGCAGAGCAATTTGCTGACTAAATGTAAGTATCATGAAGTTAGACCTCTCTTCATGGAAGTTTTCTCCTATGTTGGGAAGCCTAAATCCTGCAGTTCTTCTCTGGAACAGTAGTTTTATGAACAGTCTGTGTATCAGTCCTAACAAGACATGCAGAGCAAGATGTTCAAAGATGAGTGCCTAAACACGTATGGAAGATACTGGCATAACAGTTCAGGGACCTTTTCTGTAGTGCCAGGTGTCAGCCTCCTGATGCTTTGTTTTTATGGAAAGTCACATCATGGAGTTAAAATCCTTATTTCAGTCTAGGTACCATTCTCAGTGAGACACCGGTTGTCAGAAATTGCTTTGTAAATGAATTTGCGGAAGAGTGGAAAGGGTAAGATTAGGTGAGAGCAGGGAGATGTCTTGGAGTGAATTTTCAGTGGTGGTGAACAGGGAGAATCCTCCACTGCCAGTCAGGGTCCCAGTGTCCTGAGCCCAGATTTGATTAATGAATTAATAACATGAAAAAAATGTCACAGCTGTTACAGCATTATGTCACTACCTCAGGCCTACTATGTGCCTTGACAGGAAAGATGGGCAGAAGATCCTACAAGAAGATGGTAGAAAAGGAGTGATGGTGATGTCTTACAAGAATTTTCCTCACAAACTTGAAAGAGTTATGGATGACATGAACTCATTGTCACAAGTTAATAGTTTGGTTGAGGTTGGATGGTTTTTGACAGGGGTGCTGCAAAAGACCTAAGCCTGGAGGCTTTCTGTTCTAAACTGTAACTATATGTTTTTAGTGGCTTCAACCAACGTAAGAAGATGTGCAGGCTTCTTAACAAAGTGACCGACTAGTACAATTCTTTTCATGAATGGTTTTCCCTGTCTCATTATTTGAAATGTGCGGACTGTGTTTCTTGTGGGTTTGGTCCCATTCAGAGTGTCTGTTTAACCCAGTCTGATGGATGTGTGCCTGACATGGGCCATTCAGGTAATTTCAGTCTGGCAACTTGAAAGCAACTGAAAACATACTCTTACAGTGAAAAGCTTATGGAAATCTCTTTCGTGCCTCACGGAAGCAGCATCCAAGTAGATGGAGCTGTGATACCCATGAAGAGATGAACAGGGTCCCAGGGGGACCTCAGCTCCTGGCCACATCAGAAGTTCCATCTGGAGCTGGAGAGATGGATAGACCTGCCTGTTCTCTTCCTCTATGCAGGTAAAGAGGCACAACAGAGATCCAGCTCTACAGATCTGCACCTGGGGAAAATGGCTTCTACCTCATAGGGAAGTGATGTGGGCTTTTTGCATGCTGGTCCCCATACAGGCCAGCCAAGTGGGACAGCTGGAGCCTGTTGGAATTCTGGAAACTGAAAATTTCAGGCTTTCTGTGCTAAAAGGCACTGACCCTCAAGCAAGTACTATATTTGACTTGAGGCCATGGAACAGACTTCTGAAACTGAGTGATAGCACTGGGGTTGTGGGTGTGTAGTTTGAACAGTATTGTGTGATCTCACAGGGTGAAAAACTTAGGATTTAAAGTTTATTATATAGTAATATATATGGGGCAATATGGAGGATTTAGGGTGGTGTCTAAGTCCTTCTTCACCTTCTTTTTCTTGGTTTCAGGTGTTTTTTTCTAATTGGGTGAAAAAGGTCTACATTGCGGACCTTCTGTAGTCAATTATTGGGTTAAAGGTATAAATAATATAGGTGTAATCTTGTTATTGAATAGTTTATGTTTAAATAACCTTGGAAAGAGAGACACTTCCATTTTCCATCTTGCTAGTTAGAGCTCACGACTCGTGAGACTGTAATATAGATAAAAATCAATAAACACTGAGTCAGAACAAGAGACTGCGACTCCCGTGTATTGATCCCAGTTCTAACACAAAGAAGATAAAAACCTCACAGGAGCCCTCAGTGTATGTGGCAGCACTGATTCTCCTTGGGCAATGTAGTACCCCAAAAATGGGACCTTCCTTGTCACATGGCCCCTTCCTATCCCAGATGAAGCAGCTTCCCTGGGCAGATAGGAGGCTGTGCAGTGTCCCTGCCAGCAGCAGGATGTGAAGGATCCATCATACCTGATCCCTGGCTCCCAGCAGGATGTGTGTGAATCATGCCTAAGAAAAGGGGATGTGATTAGGCATGAGTGCCCTGTCCTAAGCAAGTGGCACCAGTTCTGTGCAGGCAGGTGGTCCCTGTCGCTGGTCTGGCTGCACCAGAGCTGCCATACTGCTGCCCTCCTGCTGCTGCTGCTGCCCTCCAGCTGCACGTGTCCCAGGACACCTTCCTATGCATCACCCCAACCACTCTGTGCTGCCCAGCCTCCATCCACACCCAAGGGCAGCCTTTAACCCATCCCTTGTCCTGCCCCATCTCTGGGGTGTACCCATGCCCAAGTTCTGCCATCTTTCAGAGAGCACAGCACTACATCCACCCCAGGTCATGCTGCTCTGGCCTCTCTTCATGCCAGCTTCTGAACTAAACAAGCTGCATAGTTCCCAGAGACTTACTGTCAAGGAGGATCTTGGCACATCATCACACCCAAGGCTGCAATTCTCAGGAGGAAGAGGAGGCAGGGAGAGCCCAGCTTCTCCTGCAGCCCCATGCAGCTTCTCTCCTGCCCAGAGGAGCTGGGAACCACGGGGGTACTCTGCCATGGGGGACCCTGTGAAGTAGGTCTGAGAGCTCCAAAACTCTACCATGATGATGTCACTATTGATAATAGCATGGTGCCTTGTGGGAGCTGCCCTGTTGTCAGCATAGAGGAGTGGCAGCATCAGACTTCACATGTGCATGCCATGTGCAGCACAGTGCAGTGAAGCCAAGAGCTATCCTTCTCCTCCCCTTTTCCCTCATCCTCCTCCAGTCAGCTAGGCGTGGGTGCCTGGCCCAAACATCCTCCTGGGGTTACAGGTCCCCCCTCCCTGGCTTCCTCTGGGACCGAGGCCAGCCAGGTCATCCCAATTTGTGATTTTGGAAGCAGTCACAAAATATTATGCAGACAGTGGGATGGACAAAGGTGTGTGGGTGTCAGAAGTTCCCAGGAGAGGAGGCATGAAACCAGGAAAACTTCAGGAGGTGGAAGAGATGGATTCCAGGACCCTCCTCTGCCCACTGCAGCCTGTGTGTCCCTGCACTGCCAGTGGGTCTGTGCTGCCAGAACAGCAGGGTAATGGCCCCATACTGTGCTTCTGTGCCCAGAGGAAGGGCTATGCCCCAAATGAGATTGAATTCTCCCTGCCTGGCACTACCGTCACATCCCTACCCTTGTCTGCATTGTCCCATCCCTGAGTCAGGCAGGTGCCCAGACCAGTTCCAGGTGTGCTTGCACAATAAAATTCCATCACTGGTATTTAACATTAACATCCCCAAAGGGAACCCAAAGGAATCTTGCCCCTCCTCCCCTTGCTGCACTTGTCCCCTGGCTGGGGGAGCTCCCACCACCTGTGCACCCACCCAGACCTCTGCCCCCTAAAGCAGGTTCATCCCATCTGCTGGCCCAAACATATGACTGCCTTTGTCAGCACAGAACACACAACAGAGCACTGTGATTGCTGCAAACTGGTGAGATCACCCCCTCACCTACGCTGCACCAATGCACAGGGGAGCCTCCCCGCAGCCCTCCCAGAGCCAGGCCTGGAGCTGGAGCCCTAGGCTCTCCAAGGGGTTTGTGAATATCTCCTTGCTCCACTTAATGGAATAAGGAGGTCTACTTGGAGTCTGTGCTTAGCTGGCTGCATGCCCACCTCACCCTCAGGGAGCCCTGCATATGCTGTGTGGTGGGTGGCGATCCTGGGGATGTAGCAGTGGGTCAGTGAGGATGTGACAGGATCACTACCTGGGGGAATGGAGCCAGGGGTGGTGCAAACCTGTGGGAGCACAGGCAGGATGCTGCACATCCTGAGGGCTCAGCACCCACGGCTACTTTATCCACACAGCTCAGCATGCTTCTGCCTCTGGGTACTCCATGTGGGAAGGCCACCATCCATGCTGCCAGCCACACACCAGTATCCATTGCCCAGCCCCATGCTGCTGCTGGCAGAGGGGCTGGGGAACAAACCCCATGTACCTTCAATGGCTGAAGGCTGGCAATGGGGTGCCCCCATTCCCCAAGGGCAGATGACTACTGCCAGCTGTGCTGCCTGAAGGCCAGGAGCTGGGTATGTGGCAGTGCCTGCTCCCATGTGACAGCAGAGCTGCAAGTGATGCACACCCCTGAGTGTGCTGGTGCCTGGTCCCTGAGGGGCTGTGTGACAGCAGAGATGCAGGGCAGGGCAGACCCCTGTGTGGCAGCTCTGTGGCAGACATGGTAGGGATCATCCAGCAAGTGAAGATTATGTTGCTGCTGAGATTGACGTAGGGTGATGTGATGTCATGTTAGAGGGCACAGTGCTTGGAAACGGTTGGCTTTAGTGTAGTTGCTTGGGCAGAGGCTGTCATGCTCCAGTGGAGCCCAGTGCTGCTCAGGCCTGGAGAGTGGAGAGCAGCTGACAAACCTAGGGAAGCAGAGGGCTCTGGGATGCCAGTGCAGCTGGAGACCCACTCTGCCAAACAGGCCTGAAGTAAGACATCTGAGCCAACACTTCCAGTATGGAAACTGCTGGACCTTCTAGGCACCTCTACCACACCCCATCTTTCTGGCCTACTGTGGTGGGTCCTTCCCTTTGTCAAATGATGCTGTGGTCCTTCTCCATCCCATCCATCTTCCCAGATTGCTGGAAACTCTCAGAAGAGCAGTGAACTTAAACTCAGTGACCTCCTCTGGAGAAGCCCCTTGGTCTATGGTTGCCAGTCAAAGGCAGGGAGCAGCACCTCTCCCCCTCACCTAGGAGCTCAAAGCAGATGGCAGCTGCTTGCTTTGCGGAGTCCCTCTCCAGGATATACTTCTAGCCTTTGCCCAGTAACAAGATTGAGCCCCAACAAGTTTGTCCTCTGCAGAGCAGGGCTGCACTTCACCTGCAGGTAAGGAGTTTGGGGTCTCCAGGGGAACCTCTCCACAGCGAGACACCAGGGCTTGGCTGTCCTGGCACTGCCTTCTAGGACCTGGGACAGGATGTAAGGACAAGGACACCATAAGCAGCTTCTGAGCTGGAGCGAGCAGTGGGACCATGTTGGGGGGGGCCAACACATCCCCAGGGAGCCCTCGCAGGTTTTTTGGGGTGTCCTGGGCATTAACCCTGCAGCAGTGTCAGGGAGCAGCTCAAACAGCTCCCCGGTGCATGCAGGGGCATCCCATGGTGTGATCCCCCGGTGGGCCCGGTGGGAAGAGACTCTGGGCAGGAGGTGCTGGTGGCTCTCTGCCCGCATCCCGCAAGCCGGGGGGCTTGGGGACACTCCGCGGGNCAGTCGAACCCAGCGCGGGGCCGCACCGCCCCGTCCGCGCTTTGTCGTCTCGGCCACCCCTGAGCCCCGGCCGCAGCAGCGCGGGCCCGACGGGCAGGATGTCCCAGGAGAGCCTCCTCGGGATGGACGAGGGAGCGCTGCGGAAGCTGGTGAGTCCCGCGGCTGCTCCGCGGCACAGGGTACGGTGCGCGCCCGCGGCGGGTCCGGGGCTGGNCCGCGGCGGTTCCGGGGCTGGATCGTGCCTGGAGGTGGCTCGGCTCCTTGAACCCCCCGGGCTGGGGGCTGCTGTCCCAGGCGCGGGCAGAACGGGACCGGGCGGGCCTCGGGTCTGTCGCTCGGCCGCGAGATTCTGGAGCCATGTCTGGGAGCGGATGTAGCTCTGGAGACCCAGCGCCGGTCCCAGGCGGCAGCGCCTGGAAGGACCCGCGCTGGCTCTGGGCCGGGTTGACCTCCAGAACGAGTCTCCGCTCTACTCCGGTGATTCCGAAGGCTCTGGCTCCGCTGCTCTGGCCGTGCTTGGCCTTTTGCTCGCAACCATGCTCGGCCATACCGGCTCCATCTTCTCGGCCAGCGGATCCCGGGGAATCATTCCCCGATGCCGGCACAGTTCGCTGCTCCCGCTCTTCCCTTGCGGGCTCTCTCATTGCCGGGGGCTGACGCGGTGCCAGGCGCACTTCCCGGGCTCTGCCCGCATGGCTTTGCATCCCATCCCCTCCTGCGCGGCAGCCTCTGGGGCACCGACCGGAGCGCTGCCCCCGGAACGAGAGCCGTCGTCGTGCGCGGCCGCGGCCGGTGGGCTCTGGAGGACGAGGGCCTCCGTGCCCCCAAGACGGGACTCAGGATACTTAGCCGGGGCTAGTGTCCCGGGCAGCCCCTTCAATTGCTCGGCTTTGGGCAACCCCAGGGACCCCCGGCCCCGGGCTAGGGCTATGCTGGCTGCCCCGGAGGTTGACGCGGTGTGGCTCGGGCCAGCGATGGGGAATGGTCACAACAGGAAACTGAGTCAGCCGGGAAGGCAGGTCTGCTGGAACAGGAAAGAGTCGGGATGCCGGCGGGAAGTGAGGGCTGTGGCGTGGGTCGGCACGGGGGTTGCCCCCGGCTGAGCCTCCTGTCCTGCCACCCTCAGCCAGCTCTGAGTGACGACACGCAGACCTGCCCGTGGTTCGAGCTGAGGAGCCCACTTGCTTCTCGTGATGTGATGTCGGGGCCAACGGACCACCCATCCAGAGGTTTGGGGATGGGTGGTCAGGGTGTCTCCCCATCCTGCCAGTGCTCCCACTCTACCATGTCCCAGCCGAAGTCTCTGATCTGAGATGGAGCCCCCGGAATGGTGGTGGGTTCCTGGTGTCTGGCCAGCCCAGGGAGGTGGATCTCATCCTGCAGCAAGCACTGCTTCTATGGATGCTTTTTCTTTGACATGCTTAGGCTTTGCTTCACCAGAGCACTGTGCTTGTGACTGACATCTCCCTATGCTGTGTGGCACAGGCTAGGGAAAACCTCATCTGAGCTAATGTGAGGGAGAGAAGGAATTATTTTTCTTCTGGTTAGGTTTTTGGCTCCACTCAGCTGGAAGAGGATTAGTCCATATAAGGGAAAACTGCCTCTCCCACCGCTTCCTCCATTCTTCTCTGCTCTCCCCAGCCTTCCATTCTGCCTTGCTTCTCCTCATTTCTCCCAAGTGACATCTAGGCAGCAGCATCTGATGTCCCCAGAGAAACTGGAAGAAGGAGGTTTGGGGACTTGAGGAGGTCCCTGCAGCTCCCTCATTCCTGTGCTGGCTGGGCTGGGAGCGGCCAGGAAGCCTCTGCCCTGCAACTCCTGCCACAAACATCCATACGATTCCCTCTCCAGCTGCCCACTGGTGTCCCAGTCGCAGGGAGGCCAGTTGGGATGAACCAATGGTGCAGCATAAAGGTGACCAAGGGCTTGGAGAAGCCGGAGGAGGGAGCTGTGGGGGATGGGGTGGGTGCTACTGCAGGGTGGCCCTTAGGTGGATGTTCAGAAGCAAGAGATAGTTTGAGCATTCATGGCTGTACTGAGCCTGCTGGCCTCGAGCTGGGAAATGGTTCCCTCTTCTAGCCCCTCCAACTCTTGGTCTGGTTAATTAAGGAGGATGTAAATACCTTTGGAGATAGAGGCAGGGCAGACTTGAGCTAGAAAAGCTGCTGCCATGAGATCCCGTTCTTCTTATACCCAGTAGTCTTTGGCAAATCTTCGATGACCCTGAGAAGCACATAGCATCCCTGCTATGTCCCTGTCATCCAGTGTCCTTCCTGCTTTCCTCTGCCTGGGGGGCAGCCATGCTCCCCGTGGCTCTTTCCAAAGGTGAGAGTGAAGCTTGGAGGTGTAGGAGGTGCTTGATGTGCCAGGCTCATCCAGTGTCCCAAAGTGGTTTCCCTGTGGCCAGGCTCCAGCCTCCAAAGTGCTGTGTGCTCGGGCGCTCCAAAGAGCCGGATGGATGTCAGGCTAATTGCAGCCCTCCTGGAGCAGCTGCCCACTGCACCAGGGCTCTGAGCACTGCTGTGTTGGGCACCAGTGGAGAAGCACTGCTGTGGGTGCTGTGCCAGTGCCCTTTCACAAAGGCACTCTGTCTGCCGAGGAGGGTGTTTGCTTGGAACCATTAATTTGCTGGCGGCTGGGCAGGGCCCATAGGGCCCCGGCATGTGCTGATCCCTGAGCCTGCTTGTGCTGGCAGGGTTGGGCCCCTTGGTCCTTTTGCAGCTGTTGTGGTTTCTGTCATGCTTTCCCCTGCCACTGGCTACGGAGCTTCCAAAGCTGCTCATTTGCCTCCTCCCAGCTCCCTGCTGACGTGGGCTTGGAATAAAGCATTTGCTCCTGCCCTGCCATTTGTTCAGTGGAGAGAAGCCTTCCAGGACCTGGGTGCAGGTCAGGTCCCAGCTGGAGCTTCCTGGGTAGGACAGGTGCCAGAGCTGGCAGGTGGGTGCCATGCAGCACACACTGGTGCCATCAGGTTTCCTGCACCAGGGTCTGCAGGTCTGGTGTCCCATTATGTTCCCCTTTCTTGGCACTCACCACTTCTGCAGCTGCTGTGTGCACACCCCTTCTCCTCCTTCCCCCCACCTTCCCCACTGCCCCTGACCCAGGTGCTGGCACCAAGCCACTCACTGCCAGCAGCTTATTCAGGGAACGGCCAAGGCTTTGGCCACCCAGTATGCAGTTGAGGATTGTTTTCCTGTCCCCAAAGCCTTTGGATGGCTGCAGAAAGAGCTGTCCTTATCACAAAGCTCTGCCTCCAGCCCCTCATTTTGAGCTGAAGCAAATTCCACCACTTCCCAGCCCATGGATGCTGTTTGCAGGGACCCAGGCTTCCTGGCCGGCCACGGTGGCCACCATTGGTGCTGGACTGTGCCTTTGTCCTGGTAGTAGTTGTCCCCACCGTAGTGGCATCCTTGGGATGCCAGCAGCCATATGGGGCAGATGGGAAATGAGAGGCCCATGAAGACGGTGAGGCTGGTTTTCTCCCCAACACTCCCCACTGCTCTGGCAGTGCTGTGGCTCCTGCTTTTCCCAGCCGCTTCCCTGGCCTTGTGGTGGCAGAGGTGCCTGCCCTGGATAAAAGCCCAGAGTAGGCTGCAGGCCCCTCAGCTCTAGCCAGGATGCTGAAAGGGATGGTGCTGCCTGCTGGCATGGCAGGGGCTGCCGGGGGCGGGGATGAAAAGAGCACCCTGGCTCCAGGCAGCTCCCCCAGAAGTTATGTGTGTTTTTAGAGTTGGTCTGCCCTAGGGGTGGGTAGTCCCGACCACTGGGATCTTCCCAGCTGGGGAAGGATAATGCTCCCAGTTGGGCTTTGCAGCTGGCAAGGGTTGGAGGACCACAGTTTTGGGGTGGCATATGGCATCTCTGTGCCTGCTCTGTGCTTGCTGGCTTCATTAAGATGGGAATACCCTTCCATATCTCCAAACTCCAAGCAAAGATGGCAAAGGGTGATAACTTCTCAGGGTTTCTGCAGAGAAGTCTGAATACAGGAGGTGGTGTAGGGCCCCCAGTGTGGCTCAGTTCAGGTCCAGTCAAGGGACTGACCCTGGATCCCTGCTGCAGCAGAACTTAGAGAGCCTGGATGGGTGACCTGTCAGTGGCCCATGGGACAGGAAAGGAAGGCACTGATGCTCTTGTCCTGTGGCACAACCATGGCTTCTCCCAGCGGGATGGGGCTTGATGCTGACAGCAGCTTCTGTTGATCACGGGGTTTAGTTTTAGCGAGCTCCATGGGAAATCACCTCCTGGGTTCCTGGTGTCAGGGCAGTCTTGATGTCCTACAGCAGGACAGTGTGAGGATAGTGGGGCCACGCCTGCCCTGGCTGGCCTTTCACTGCAGATCTGGCTGCCTTCTGCCCCTTGAACATCAGGAGGTGTGTTCACAGCACTCTGGAAAAACTGGAGGTGGTAGTGGGGCTGGGCTGTGACCTGCTCTGGAAGAGGGGGAGCAGCTCTGGGTGCCCATGCCAGATGCTGGCCTTGGGTGGGCTGAGGAGCACCTGTGAGATGTCCATGGGGGGCATTTGTGGTAGAGCTGTGGCTGTGCTTCCCACACATAAAGGGTTGGACTTGGATTTAGGACAGATCCCACTCATGGATTTGGTTCCAAGAGCCGCCTGCCATCCACTGTGGATGGGTGGGGAGGGCTGCAGGGTGGACAAGATGACCCCTTGGTGGGATGCTGGGACCCTTTCAAGCAGCACCTCCTGGGGGACATGGGATGGAAAGAGAACGAGCTCTCCTGTCCATCTGCTGCAGGAGGGGCTGGCGTGGGTAGGAGGGTTCATTCCAGAGCTGGTGGCACTGGGAGGGGCAGAGCTGCAGGGCACTAACCCTTGCAGGCATGGAGACCACTGGTGGGTGCTAGTCCCTTTGACCTTTACATGCCCGGAGGTCTCGGTGCCACCACAGCAGCCCTTCCTCACCATGGCTGGTCCCAGCATCCTGCCCCCTTCCCGTGGGGCCTGGCAGTGCCAGTGGCACGCCCGGTGTGCAGGTGCTGCACACAGACGGTGCCTTTGTCCTGAGCATGGGCAGCTCATGGCAGTGTGGCAGAGGGCGGTACCAGGGCTGAGGCAGAGGCTCAGTGGCCAGAGCAGGTGCTGAGCCCTGCCCCGTGCACCCAGCTGGAGGTCACACTGGACCTGGCCGAGCGGCGCCGCATCCGCTCGGCTATCCGGGAGCTGCAGCGGCAGGAGTTGGAGCGGGACGAGGAGACATTGGCGTCCAAGCGCTTCCGCCCGGAACGCAGCAGCCGCCGACAGGACGACAAGGAGAATTGGCCACAGTGAGTCGTGTTGGGAGCTGGGGTCATTCCCTGACTCTGCCCTAGGCTGCGGTATCTGGCCCCACTGTGGCTGGGGCAGATTTGAGCGAACATGAGGTGGGAGCAGCCTGGTGCATGGTGGGGCCGGTGGGGCCTGTGGGTTGTCTGGATCTGCCAGCTGCCCACAAGGGGACTTTGCAAGTGCCCATGACAGCTCCCAGATGGCCACCACTCTCACCCTGCCCAGGTCCCGGCACCTGGAAGAGGAGCAGCAGGCAGCCCTGGCTGCCTTGTCTGAGCAGCTCGAAGCCATCACCAGCGTGGAGGAACTGACAAAACTGGTGAGCGACCGTGTGCCAGGGCAGACTGTCTGCTGGGATGAGACTTGTGCTGGGGATGACCCTGCTTCTTTCCTGGGTCCTTCCCTCTTTGCAGCTGCGGGCAGCGGGTGAGTATGAGGAGCGCAAGCTGATCCGAGCTGCCATCCGTAAACTGCGGGCTGAGGAGATTGAAGGTGAGCCACAGTTCCCATGTTCTGGGGTGGATGCCCTGGAGAGTCTGGGATGTGGGCAGCTCCTTCCTGAACACCGTCTTTGTTCCCATCCAGCCGCGACCCTGGCTGGGAATGTGCAGAGCTGCCGGAGGGATGGCAGCAAGCCCCCCATTGTGCCTGGGGAAACGAAATTTGTCCAGAAAGACAATGCTGAAACGCCAGCCCTTACCGGGAGTGAAGAGAGCTGTGGTGAGGGCAGCACCAAGCCTCCAGGTGCAGACAAGAGTGGGGAGAGCAGCCAGCAGGATGATGCAGAGCTGGCACTGGCTGGGCCAGAGGAGAGTGGGTATGGGGAGGCTGTGGCGCAGCCCCCTGCCCAGGAGCCCAAAGGCTCAGCGGTGAGTGTGTACAGCACTGCAGGGGGTGGGACTGTTCAAGATTTCACCCTTTCCTGGGGTTCCCGTGCCAGCCTGTCTGGAGCACAGAGCCCTGGGCCAGCTGTGCTTTCCTGCCCAAAGGTGGGGCTGGGGTCTTTCTGGACAGGGGAAACATGGCTGAGCTGTGTCAGCATGGCCCCAGAAGTGGTGAGCTGGGGCTGGGCCCTCAGGCCAGGGTGCCCCTTGGGCTTCTCCCAAGGATGCAACCTGGTGGGGATCTTGGAGCCCCTTGATGCATGTAGTACACCCATCTCTGCTCCAGTTCTTGGGGATGGGGCTCTTTGGAGGCAACAGCCATTCATCTCTCCTGCAGCAGTTCCCTTGCGTGGGTAGAAAGAAACCTTGATTCCCTGTCCCCCTTCTCTTGACGGCTGTTCCTGCCAGCCTTCAAGGGGCCAGGGCCCATTCTGGAGTGAAGCTGGGGGCTTTGTGGATGCAGGAAGGATAAGCTGGTGCGCACAGCTGGAAGTGATGAGCACAAGCCGGGGTTTTCAGGCAGCAGGGATGACCCTGCAGAGACTGGTGGTAGGAGATCTCTGCACCCAACCCCGTGGGGTTGCCCTTTGAGGATGAGGGTGGGAAGACGAGAAGCAATGGGTGTACCCACAAACCAGGTGGGAAGGTGTGGGTTCCCCCATCTGCCTCTGTCCAGCCCTGCTTCTTCCTCCACCTGCCCCAGGGCTGTAGCAGGGGAGTGCCAAAGGGATGTGGTCTTCTGCCACCTTTCAGCACTGTCTGCCTCCACATCTGGATGTGCTGGCACGCTGCCCCCAAGTCCTGGCAGGGCTGGGACATCACTGAGCAGCTGAGAGGGCTGTTTCTGCTCGGTCTGGCTGATGATACAAACCCAAGGCCATTTTTATCCTTGGGTTTGAGGTCTGGTTCCCCTGTGCCCCTTCAGGATACAGGCCCCTTTTCGTCTCCCCCTTCCCTAGAGTCATGGTGCTGCTAGAGGCACTGGCACAGCCAGGGCCGGCACCCTGTTCCCTAGCTGACACCAGGACACCTCAGCCCTGCTCAGACTTATGTCAGAGACACATCTGTCACCTGTGTGTGATCCTATGTCCAGAATATTTCATCATTTGTCAAGCAGAGCCGCAGGTGCTACATACAGGGACAGGGTAATGTAAAACAGGGTATTCCCTGCATCATGGAGCCCTGGAGTGCCTGGGCTGGGGGCATGGGGCAGATTTGGGGTCCCCCTTCACTAGACACTGTCTCCCTCCCTGCCCACAGGATGCAGTAGGGTGTGGGGACACATGTCCCTTGTGAGCCTCTTGCTGTTTTCCCTGTGCTGTGACCCTGGCTTGTCGCTTCCGGGCAGCATACAGGCAGGGACCTGGATAGCACGGGAAGAAACCACAGCCTATGCATACCTGGCTGGCGTGAGCCATGGTGGACCAGTCAGAGACTGGAGCGGGGCTGGTTCTGTCTTCCCCAGGCCCACAGGCGAGAGGATGTGGTGGAGCAGGAGCATGCCCCAGCCGTGATGCAGAAGCTGTGCAGCCAGCAGGCGGGAGACACCCAGAAACGCAGTGCTCAGGGTGAGTCCCCACAAATGTCCTTGGCAAAGTCCTGTCTAGGTGTGTGCCTGGGACCAGAGCTGTGCCTGGCCAGCTGCAGGATGACTGAGGACATACCATCTCACTGTGGTGGGCAGGACAGCCAGATGCCTGGAGGCACTGCCAGAGTAGGGATGCACTGCAGGCACCTGCAGGCTTCCCAAGCAGAGCTTCTTCTCGCCCACAGCTGTGGTTCCAGGAACCCTTGTGCTCCTGGATCTGCAGCCAGCCCCAGAGCCCAGTCCAGAGCATGAGAATGGTGGTGAGGACCTGCAGCAGGGCCAGCCCCACAGGCAGCCCCAGGCAGCCTGGAAGGAAGGGAACCTGGGCAATCCTGACAGCGCCCCAGAGCCCAGCGTGGCACAAAGCCCTAGAGGGAAGCAACTCCTCCCGGGCCAGCCCAATGCTGGCAGCCAGGTACAAAACCGGTGGCAGTTGCCACTGCCCTCCTTGCTCAGGGCTGGCCGTCCGTGGGTGAAGGCAACCTAATGGGGGGATTGCACTGTAACCCCTAGCTGAGTGCTCTGCCCCTCTGCTCCCACAGCTTCATATTGGGGTGCACTGCCAGGTGCTGGGGCCAGGTGGGAGACACGAGAGGCCATCAGTGGGTAAGTGTAGCCCTGAGGGGGGTGACACAAGAGCCATGGCCCCCTGCCAGCTGGGCAGTGCCACCCCAGGGCCCCCCCACCCCCTGTCCTGCAGCATGTGCGTCGCAGGCAGCCCTGGGGACATGAATCCAGCCCACGTACGCGGGGCCAGGAATGTGAGTACAGCACATGGCCAGGCCAAAGGTCACCCTTAGCTGGGGGCCAAGTGCTGTGTAGCCAAGTAGTGGCAATGCCCACCCCAGCCAGAGAACTGGATGCCAGGCGGGCTGTTTACTGGGGCTCCCACTCTGGCCGGGTTACTGCAGGGCCATGAAAGGGAATCGGTGCCAGTAGCAAACCCTGGCCTTTTGCATTCTTTGTCCCAATAAGGCTGGGAGCTGCGCACTGCTGGTTTTGACCACCCCCACCCTGGGCCCAGCACCCTGCAGGGCCTCCCCACAGCCCTGAGGGATTCCAATGGCCAGCAGTTGCCCTCTTCCTGCTGCTGGGAAAACCATCCCCATGGCTGTGCCAGGAGGAAATAGGGGAAACCCAAAAAGCAGCTCTGCTTCCAGGGTCAGGGGTGCTGCCCTGGCAGGCAGAGGTTGCTGTTCCCTCTGAGAAGCCCCTGGACTCTGCTGGCTCCTGGGAAGGAAGAAGCCTGGGAAGATGCTAGAGGTGGTGGGTTGCAGCATGGCATAGCCCTGGGGCAGAGGAAAGTGTACAGGATCCGACCCCCCCTTGCCCCACAGGGGACTCAAACCTGGCCTCAGAAGAGAAGGTGAGCCCCCCTCCCTCCATGGGCATCAATGACTGCAGCCCCAGGGCAGAGCCCTGCTTGCCCCCTTGAAGGCTGAGCCACCTGGCTCCCTCAACGTCTCTCCAGAGGCAATGCTGTGCCACGGCTTGCTGAGGACAGGGGTGATCCCAACCTTTCAACACAGACCCCAGGGACCCCCACTGCGCTGCTGGGCACAGAGCCTGCCCTCCCCTGCAGTGTGGGTTTGCACTGCAGGACAGAGCCCGTGCCTGGGGTGCAGGGCAGCCTAGGAGTGCTATTGGATTTTGGCACTAAGCCCTGGAGAGTGTGTAGTGACGGGGAGGGTGCTGTGCTGGGGTAGGGGGATGCCAATAGCACCTGTGCCATGCTCACCCTCTGCTCCCTTTGTGTTGTTCCTTCCCTGGCCTGTCTCTTCCCAAGCATCAGTGCCCACCCAGGAGGTAAAGGGGACCTCGGCTCGCCTGAATACTCACCGGTGGGAGCTGGCGCCCTCCTCCCTTTGCCTGGCTGGCTCAGCGGGTAAGATCCTAGTGGTGGCTGCCTCCATTCTCTGCTTCCCGGTGGCAGGATGTCCGTGGTGGAGCCTGGGCAGATGTGGAGCTCCGCAGTGCCAGGATGCTGCAGGATGCTGCTGGCTGCCCACCTGCTCTTTTGTTTCCTGCCCAGAATCCCTCCCTCCCATCGATGTGCACAAGCATCCTGCAGCAGTGGGGGGAGGGAGCAGAGGCTTTGAGGGGCTGCTGGGTGTACGAAATGCTGGGTGTACGATGGGATCTCTGGGGGGCAGCAATACATCCCGTGAGCACCGTGGGGGATCGCATGCATAGCAGGCGCTCCGGGGGCGTCGT
>VYXD01009657.1:62388-77387 GCA_013397195.1 Hylia prasina
CCCGCGCCCCGCCGGCTCCCGCCTCGACGCCATGAAGACCTTCTTCACCATCGAGATCAAGGATGGGCGCGTGCAGCCCCTGGCACCCCGCATCACGGGCACCCCCAGCAGCCAGCGGGCAGGTGGGCACTGACGGCGTAGGGGGTATGTGGGACAGGTCCAGTGGGCAGATGGCATCTGTCATGAGGCTTGACACCATAGGGGGGATAGGCATGGGTGTCATGCAGGGAGGTGGGACTGGAAAAGGTGAGGATCTCTGAGGAAGGTGGGCACTGCAGGGGGATGGACATCCACCAGGCTGTAAGCACTACAGGACAGTGCTCCTAATACAACAATGTGCAGAACTGTGCAGTGCAGCAGGTGGGTGCCAGTGAGCAGTTGGGCACTGACAGATGGTGGGTGCAAATGGGCAGGTGGAGGAGGGCAGCCTGAGCCAGGCTGGGTGGGTGCTGATTGGCAGCAGTGGCATTTGAGTGCTCGCAGCCCAGAGGCCGAGCTCAGAAGAACAAAGCATGCCTGGTAACCCTCTTCTCAGCCTGCTTGGGGCATCTCAGTTTGAGGAGACCATCTGGCTCTGCAGCCTGTCCCCAGCCCCACTGTCTTACCACGTTTATATTTGGGGTCATTCCCCAATCCCTGCCCTGCCGGTGCAGCCCTGCCCCATCCTCTCCCCACTGACCTGCTGGTTCAGGAGAGCCCATGCCATCGTGCTGTGTCCCGTCCCACTGCTGCACTGTGTCTGTTCCAGCCCTGCTTGTCCACAGATGTGGGTGGCTCAGGATGCTCCTGTGGCCATCCTTCTCACTGGGGCGTCTTGGCTCCAGCTGAAGCACTGCAGAAAGGGGGAGGATGATAAGCCAGGACAGCGAGGGGTCTCGACTTCCCCATCTCTTACTTGCCCCCAAAGCCCTTTCTCTGTGCCAGAGCTCAGTGCTCACTGCCAGGGCAGGATGTGTGGGGCAGGCAGATAGCCCAGCCAGAGTCGCTCCCCAGCTATGGGGCTGAGCCTGTGGGCTGGGTCAGACCCCACATGCCTCTTGCTCCCCTTGCAGAGGTGACCCTGGGTCTGCGGAGCACACCCATCCGCATCACCACCATCCCCAGCAACATCAGCAGCATCTGCAACATCAGCAGTGTCAGCAGCAATGCTACCAAGGTGAGTGCCCAGGGGGTCTATGGGGCCATGCCTCACCTGGCCATTGCCTGGCAGCTCCAGGGCTTGGGGTGGGGAGCAGGGACCAAGGAGTTAGTGTAGGCAGCAGGCTCCAGAGGCTCTGTCTGGTTTTGGTTGATGCTTTTTTTTGGTAGGTTTTTTTTCATCAAGAGGACTTGGTGGACTTTGTGTGTGGTTGCACAGCCCCACACAACCCCCCTGCACTCTGGACTGTGCCACCATGTAATCAGACACTTTGCCGGGGGGGGTGGTGGGGGGGAAGGAGTCTTTTGTGCGTCTCCCTCTGTTTTAAACACCTTTAAGTGTGGCCATGTCTGGGGAGCCTGCCTTGGAGGGGGTTACTCCTCAAAGGTTTCTAAAGCACCCTGGAGCTGTGGGTTGGGGTCTTGCCTGTTCCTGCTATGCCATCCTGAGTGGAGAGTGCCCAAAGCCCCAGCCCACCTAGGAGGGATTCTTGGGTGCAACTGGAGAAAAAAACAATGAAAAAACAATCCCTCTGCAGTGTCTTGTGGGGAGAGCAGGCTGTGGCCACCCAGGGACTGGGTGCACACAGGAGACAGCCCTTCAAGGGCTTCAATCTGCTCCTGCCCATCTAGGGTAATGCAAGGCGCCTGTGTGCCGCCTTGGCAGGAGCCAGGATGTCAAACATGGGTCTGTCTCACTCATGGCCCTGTGCACTCCTGGCTGCCTCTGCAGGAACAGCACTGTGGGTGGCCTGTGTCACTGCCAGTGGCTGTGGTACCACCTGTGGCCTGGGGCATGCTGGTGGCTGTGGTACCACTGGCTTCACCCCACCCTCAGCCCAGCCCTTGCCAGCATGAGGCTGGCAGTGCCCACAGGTGCTGCCCACACCTGCCAGCAGGTCCTGCCTGCGGGCAGCTGGCTGCAGTGGGGTGACTTTCCTGTGCTAATGCGCTTGGGCAGCCTTGGCCCAAGCACTTGTCAGCTCTCATTAAGGTATTAATGGGTCTGTCCAGTGAGGTGGGGGGGGCCTGAGACCCGTAGGCTGCCTGGCAGGACACACAGCCCCCAGGTATGCTCCCAGTGGGAGGGAGGAGGAGGATAAGGCAGTGGTGCTGGCAGCCCTGCCAGGTAGGGCTTGGTCAGAGGACCAGCAGGCTGCAGGGACCTGGGGGAAGTAGCCACGGCGATCTGTCTTCTCACTGGTGGGGTGCTGCCTGTGCCTGCAGGGACCTGCTCCCCCTGGGGCAGGCATTAGGTAGCACAGGGATATGAAGACTAAAATCCATGCTCTGACCAAGGCCCTTGCACCCGTGCCAGCATGGGGCTGGAGATGTTGTGCTGTGGGTGATGCTGGCCCAGACTGGGAAGGCACTTTGGCAAAACAACACAGCAGTGGTTGGCCTTTTCACTCACTCAGCACTGCAGTGACACCCTCCACTTTGTCCCACAGCCCCCAGGCTGGTAATTTGGCCCTGGCAGCCTCCGGAGAGGGGGGGGTGCCGCTTGCAGGGCTCCCCTTGCTGAGCCACCTGGTCCCACAGCCAGATGCACTGCCAAGTGTGGTGCCTGGCTCAGCACCCCTGCACGGGACCCACAGCTGCTGGGACCAGAATAGCCTACAGGCAGGGTGCGGGCCAGCCTCCAGCCGCAGGGGTGCCTGGGCCCCTATAAAGGGCAGCGGACAGCTGAGCAGGGCTTGCTGCAGTGCCTGCACCACCACCATGCCGGGGCTCGGCCTGGAGGAGCTGGCACGGGCTGGGGCGGCTGAGCTGGCAGAGCTGCGGCAGGAGCTGGTGGCATTCCGTGGGGCAGCAGAGGGACAACTGGAGCGGGCTCTGCAGCGAGTGCAGGTGCTGGAGCAGGCACTGCAGACATTGGAGCAGGAGCACCTGGAGTTGCGGGCAGAGCTGGGGCGCCTGGGCCACTGCCTGGATCTGCTGGCGCCAGGGCTGCAGGCACCCCCCGGGGAGGACATCAGCACCCTCTTTCTGGAAGCACAGGACCCTTGCGCCCACTTTGAGGGCACTGAGGAGCCCAGTGGCCCTGTGGCCCATCCACCCACTTTCTCCAGTATGCGCCAGCAATCGGCTCTGCATCTCTCCCGAAGCAACAGCAGCGTGAGTGTGGGCAGCCCTGCCTTGCTGGGGATGGGGGAAGGGAGGGTATCACCAACCCCCAGGGCTCTTGGGAGTGTCTGTAGCCCTGGCACAAGGCGTGACTGTGGCAGTGGTGCGTGGGGACACGGCACCATGGGGATCTGCCACTCCTTGGGCTCACTGTGGTGGGGCTGTGCACCCACCTGTTTCGCGTTCCCAGTGTGTGCCAGGTGGGAGGCCGCAGGGAGCTGTCTGGCCACCACCACAGCACCGGGCACAGGTGGTGGCATTGGGCGCATGTGGCTGGCATCATCTCCTTCTGATGGCTTTGCCATGGATCGGTTATTGGGCCACAGGATGCAGGATGGGGCCAGGTGTGTCCATGCCTGCTCTGGCCCCACTCTGTCATCCCTGGTGCCTCTGTGCCCTATTCTGGGCCTGGCCCACTGCCTGCTGTGCATTGCTGGGGGGTTGTGCTGAAAGGGACTTGGCGTCCTGGCTGTGCTCGGGCAGGGGCTGAACTGGCCTAGATCCTGGCAGGGATGCGGGGGAAGGCTCTTGATCTCCTGCACATGCTCTTCTCTACACTAAGTCCCTTAATTCCATGGAAATCCCTGTGCTGCTAATGGTGTGTACTGGCCTTGCCAGCACCTTGGCCACTGCTGGGTAACAGCCCCTTCCCAGCCCCTGCCTGCTGGGGGACCCAGCCACCTCCTGCCAAGGAGCAGGGAGGATTTGGAGATATTACAGCAGCAAGACTGGAAGGAAGAGAAGGACTGCTGGGCCCTCCTGGGGCATGGGGTACTGCAGATTGTCATGCTCCCCTGCCTGGCTTGGGTGCTGCAGATGCTTGCAGCATCCCACCAGCTGAGAGCACTTAGGCCCTATGTGGCACATCCTCTCCGGGGCTCTCACTGCCTGTAGCACTGGGCTGGTGTCAGGGTGATGAGGGCCTGGACCCTGAGAAGAGGTGGGGGGTGGCCAAGCTGGCTGGGGCTCAGCTGCATGGTGATGTCCTTGCAGATGGAGCCAGAGGTGGTGGAGCAGCACCAGGCACTAAGGCGGGAACCAGAGCTGCCCAACGGCACAGAGAAGGTGCAAGTGAGGGAGGTGGAGAGAAGAAGCAAGCTGAACGTCGAGGAGCTGAGCAAGATTGAGGATGAGGATGTTCTGGATAAGATGGTACCTCTTCCTCTGGTTTGGGCTCCTGCAAGAAGGTAAAGGGACCTCAAGCTGATGGCAGAAGACTAATGATGACTTTCCCCTCCTGCAGCTGGATCGGACAACAGACTTTGAGGAGCGACGGCTGATTCGAAATGCCATGCGGGAGCTACGCCAGCGCAGGCGAGGTACTCAGGGATGGTGACCCCTGCTGTGGCCAGAGCGGTGGTGGTGGCAGTATAGGGTGCTGAAGTGGGGCTGTCTGGCCATGGGGAAGCAGTAGGGTGTGTGCTGGGTCCTCTGTTTCCCCCTGGCTTTGTGAGGCCAGGTTCACATCCTCCCTGTGAATCACGGGTCAGCAGCAGCTGCAGGACACCTGGTGCGGCAGGAACCTTGCCCTCCACCCCACCTCCCTGCTGATGCTATCTCCCACTTGTGTTTGCAGACCAGCAGGAGAAGGAGCGGGACCAGCAGCTGCAGGAGGCGAGGAGCCAGTCAGTGGCAGGAAGGGCTGGCCACGCCACAGAGACCACCACCACACAAAGCACTCAGTCAGCCGATGGCTCAGCACGCAGCACCATCACCAAGACTGAGCGTCTTGTCCAGTCTAGTATGCGTGGGCCAGGAGGGGTGGGCCAGTCCTTTGGGGGGCCTTGCAGAATCCTTCCCAGAGCTCTGCCACCACAGTTCCTTTGCCATTCACTGCCTGTCCTGAGTCTGGCTTGACTGTGCTGGGAGCAGGACTGTGTTTCAGAGCTGAGTCTCTGGCTTGCCCAGAGCCTGCCTAGGGATAATTAAGCGTTCTGCTCTGGTGACTTGCCTTTGAATCTCCAACCCTGTCAGGGCCTCATCTGCACCTTTGGCCTGTCTTGTCTCTTATACCCCTGTTCTCCCAGTCCCTGGGTGGCTCAAGATGAGTGGTTGCAGGGGCTGAGGGTTGCCCCAGCTCCCTGCTGCTTTGCGCTTGCCTCTGTCCTCCCTCTGCCTGCCATGCCCATGGCCCTACCACCTGGGACTTCTCCCTGTTGCACTGCATGGGTGTGAAGGCACTTGGCAGCAGCAGGTGTCTGTGGGTGCTGCTCCTCCCAGCCCGGCAGTTCACGCTGCTTTGTCTCTGCAGGTGATGGCACCAAGACCTCCCATACTACAACCATGGAGTCAAGTTATATGAAGAGATCAGACAGTAAGAGCCTTTTTCCTGCCCTTTCCCCATGGCATCCTCAGGGTGTAACCCTGGGGCATCGCTGTTGCTGAGCCATTGCTGCCCTGGTGCAGGCAGAGTCCTGCCTGCCTGGCACAGCTGCCCTCAGCTCCTGTCCAAGGCCTCTCTCTCCTTCCTCTCTCTCTGCAGATGGCAAAAGCACTTTTGTTCAAACCAAATCATCCTACAGCTCCTCATCCAAAAAGATGGGCAGGTGAGCAGAAGTGCCTGTGGGGACAGCCGCACATGGTCCCTTGTCACTCATCTTGCACAAACCCTCTGCCCAGCTTGCAGTGTCTCCATGCAAAAGTGACCCCAAAGCCTCCTGGTCCTTGGGGTATATTCACTCTCTTCAGAGGTTTTCATGGGTCCTTCCATGGGCACAGAGATAGGTCTGCCAGCTGAGGACCTTAAGCCACCTGTCTTCTGTCTCAGGGACATGGAGGTCTTCAGAGTTCCAGGGCTGGCCGTGGGCTGAGACCACTGCTTGCCCTCCCCTGGGCTGCCCACAGCTCCTTTAGCATTGCCTATCTCTCACAGCATTTTTGACCGTGAGGATGAGAGTGCTTCTCGGCAGAGCAGCCTGGCTGCGCTGGAGCGGCGTCAGGCAGAGAAGAAGAAGGAACTGATGAAGGCTCAGAGCCTGCCCAAGACATCAGCCTCACAGGCACGCAAGGCCATGATGGAGAAGCTGCAGAAGGAGGGTGGGAGGTGAGGCTGGGTTTGGGGCAGGCTGGCCAGGGCAGTGAGTGCTGCACAAATAACAGCACCATGCAGCAATGGATAACACCCCATGTTTCCTGCTACAGTTCAAACCCTGCAGCATCACAGACCACCGTGCAACGCTCCTCCAGCTTTGGTGTGCCTAATGCCAACAGTATCAAGCAGATGTTGCTGGACTGGTGCAGAGCCAAGACCCGGGGCTATGAGGTGGGTGCTGCCTCCTCTTCCTGTCCCAAAGCCAGTCATTCTGTCCCTTGGTAACTCTGTTGCCCTCTCAGCATGTGGACATCCAGAACTTCTCATCCAGCTGGAGTGATGGCATGGCCTTCTGTGCCTTGGTGCACAATTTCTTCCCCGATGCATTTGACTACAGTAAGCTGACGCCCCAGAACCGCCGCCAAAACTTTGAGGTGGCCTTCTCTTCTGCAGAGTACGTACCTCTCTCTATGTACCATCGTAAGGACTTGGGATGGCTTGGAGTGGCTTGGGGTGGCTCTCCTGCTCACTACTGGGGCGAGGGGGGACAGGTGGAGGTGATGGGGCTGTAGGTGTCACTCTCCCCATGCAATGCAACAAGGTTAGGCACTGTGGGGGCAAGCAGCAGCTCTGCGGGCAGAGTCATGAGAGGCCAGTGCAGCCCAGTCTGGTGTGGTAAGGCTGGGAATGGGGTCTGGGTTCCTGGGTGTGGGGCAGAGCACCCAAAGGCAGAGCAGCAGCCCCATGAGCCCACCTGGCTTCAGGCAGTACATTCCATCCTGGGGTACCAGGTGTGGGACTGCAGCCTGTGGGGGAGCAGGGTTTGCCTATGCCAGGTGCCTCCTTTCACAGTTGTAGGGGCTCAAACACCATTGCAGCTTCTCCAGTCTCTTCCCTTCCCCTTTTGCTTCTGGTTTGCCTGGGTGCTGAGAGATGGGAGTGCACCCAGCTGGAGAGCTGGCAGCCAGCCCCTCTCTCCTTCCTTCTGTCTCTCTCCCACCCACCCATTCCTCTCCTCCAGTCCTCCAGCACCCTGCCAGGGTGGGCAGGGCTGAGGGTGGGGGTCCCATCCTGCTGATGTCCAAGGTGGCGGGGTGAGATGGGGACTCCCGCAAGCTCCCAGGGTGCCGTGGTGCTGTTTGATGGAGCGAGAAAGGGGCTACGGGCCTGGCTCTTGGCGCTCCTGTTAATGGATTTTTTGCCTTAATTGGGAAACTGGTGTGCGGACTTGAGAGAGCCATCGATCTCTCCGGCCTGGAAGCCAGGTGGCCTCTCGTCCTTCCTCCTCCTCCAGCTCTTGTGAGCATCCTCTCCCAAGCTTCCTGCACCAGGGCTGTGCTGCGTGGTTCCAAGTGGAGCTGGGCAGGAGGGT
This sequence comes from Hylia prasina, assembly GCA_013397195.1. Taxonomy (NCBI): domain Eukaryota; kingdom Metazoa; phylum Chordata; class Aves; order Passeriformes; family Sylviidae; genus Hylia; species Hylia prasina. Next base: position 70,056 of record VYXD01009657.1, read on the forward strand.
TGGGCTTGCCCCCCGCCATCCTCCCAGCGGGTCTATATAGGAGCTGTATAGAGCGCCGCTCCACTCTGGAACCCGCTCCCTGAGCACCTGGCGCACCAGAACACCTCACTCGTCCTCCTACCCCTCCTCCTCTTCCATCTGTCTTTTCCTCTGGACTTCACGCCTCTCCACGCCACTCACCTGCCCCTCTCCCCTTTGCTTATGCCCCCCCAATATCACTGAATGGCCTTGGCATGGGGTGCCCGGAGTCCTCCTGGCCCTGCATCGTGCATCCCCAGAGCATGCCAGAGCAGAGCAGCTGCCAGTGGGATGGGAACTGCACTGATCTGTGTCTCTTGTTTTCTCTTCCTCCCCTCCCTGACTGGGCTGCGGTCACTGGCTTGCCCCTCTCTCTCCCTGCACCCAGGAAGCACGTGGACTGTCCACAGTTGCTGGACGTGGAGGACATGGTCCGGATGCGCGAGCCAGATTGGAAGTGTGTGTACACATACATTCAGGAATTCTATCGCTGCCTGGTCCAGAAAGGGCTGGTAAAAACCAAAAAGTCGTAGCCCATTGTCAGCCCCCCCCAGGACCAATGGTGAGAACCTTCCCCTCCACGTACCTGCCCATGCTCCCACCACCACCAGGGCTCAGCAGGGAACTGATGAGGTTGGATGTGGATGAGGCTGGGGGATGCTGGTGGGTGAGGGGTGAGTCCTGGCAGTGCCAGACAGGGCCCAGCAGGAGCTGGGCATATAGCTGGCTGGGCTCAGGCCTTCTGGAGTAGCTGCCTGTGGGGAGGGGGGACTGTGTCACCCTGGAGTGCTGTTTGCTCTCCAGCTGTGGGGAGGGCAGTAGTTACAACAGAGCTCTGCCCCCATGGCTGAGCCTGACCCAGGGATCAGCTGCTGGGGATGCCATTCAAGGTGTTCTGAGTGGTGCTGCCTGAGTTTGGGTGGCCTCCCAAGATGGCTCCCACTTGCTGCCTCATTTCCCTGCCCCAGGGTGCATGCCCAGCTCCAAGATGCTGCCTGCTCATATATGGGCAGAAGCAGGAGCCTGGAAAATGTGACTCAAGGCTCGGGTCCTGCCTTGCCCTGAAGTGTTTGTGCCTGTCTCAGGGCATCCTGGCCAGTGGTAGAGCTGCACGTCCCCTGGCTCTGCACAGTGCTGGCACACCGGGGCCCAAACAATGGCTTTATAAGGGCAGGGCCACTCTCCTTGTGCTGCCATTGCTCCACCATTACCCCCCGAGCCAGGCTGGCAGTAGCAAGCGCTTTCCCAAGGCCCCAAGCATCACCCCCCACCATCCCCACAGTGCCCAAATCATGAGGTGGGGCTGGTGCCTGCCCAGCTGTGGGCTTGGAGCCCACTGATGGGATGACCAGGGCCATGGGACCCAGGGTTGGGGGCTCTCCTGGGCCCTGGTGCTCTCTGGGGGCTGGTGCTGGCTGGGCTTGCTCCTTGGGGTGGAGCCGTTCTAGAGGGCCAACATGTGCACCAGGGGAGAGGGGAGGTACAGAATTTGGGTTCAGGATGTTGTCATGGTGGGTGGCAAAGCATAGAGTTCAGACCCTCCTTGTGCACCCCGTCTTTGGGGGCAGAGCCCTGCCTTGGGGGGATCCTCCCTGAGTACCCAGAGCCTTGGGGCAAAACCATGAGTGGCCCAGGCCAAATCAGCTGATCAGGTCATGGCAGCAGCAGGTGCTGCCAGTTTGTGTCAGCACCACCCCCAGTGCCAATGCAGCAGCATGAAGGGGGGACAGTGCCTGGTAGGGGTACCGGACCTGGGCAGGGCCAGGAGGGTTGGCAGCAGTGGCAGGGTTGCTTCTGTGCCCCCCGCCTCTTCTCTCTCAGTAGACAGGAGAGGACAAGAGGTGGCCAGATCCCTTCCATGCCCTTCCTCGTCATCGTAAATCCTAGTCATGTTGTCAGTCCCTTCAAGCACTCAGGGAGCCCCAAACTGGGGAGACACATGGCCCAGGGAACTGGATGCGTGGCAAGGCAGAGTGGGCCTCCCTACCCAAAGGGCAGCGGCAGAGCCCCAAGGCTACTGTGGGGATGGGGACACAACTACAGCTGATCTGCCAGGGCACCACAAAACTAATAGCTGCTGGAGCTGGGTCCTGCATAGACCCCTGCATTGTGGTGGAGCAGGGAGAGAAGGAGGTAGGCCAGGCTGAGTAAGCTGAGGCAGGGCAGTGCCCACTCCAGAAGTAGGATGTGCTGGGCCTGGAGCAGGCAGCCCCCAGGGTAAGGAAGGGAGCTGGGCTGGCAGGGCTTGGGGGAAGGCAGAAGAGCAGGGCCAGGGCTTGAGGCAGGAGTAAGGGGCAGCACATAACCCCCCGGTGCTTTCCCTGAACCACTTGGTATGGTTTGAGGCAGGGGCACAGCAGACACCTGCAGCCAGGCTGGGCTCTCCCCTAGAGGCCGTCAGCATCGGCTGGAGGAGCAAGAGGAAAGAGGGCATGGCTTTAGAAGGGGATGACTCCCAGTACCAAGAAGTGGGACAAAGAGCACCCAGGGGAGCAAGGGGTGCAGACAGTTGGGCAACTCCTGCCCTGGGGCAGGCACCTTCCAGAGCAGACAGCACGTGTTCTTGCCAAGTGTCAGGAGCAGAAGGACTGGGGGTACCAGGGTGGGATGGGAGGTTTGTCACAGGAGCTGAGCAGGTCTGAGGGCAGCAGTGCCCACACCAGCAGGCCCCTGGGCAGTGTGGGGTGCCCAGCCCAGTCCCTGCATGGGGCAGCCTGCTTGAGGCCATGCTGAAGGCTTCATCTCTGCAGGACGCTGGTGGACTGCGTGCCGCTGGTGGAGGTCGAAGACATGATGATCATGGGGAAGAAGCCTGATGCCAAGTGCGTCTTCACCTACGTGCAGTCCCTCTATAACCACCTGCGTCGCCATGAGTTGCGTATGCGGCAGAAAGAGTGCTAGAGCGTGCTCTGCCCACCCCCACTGCTGCCTCATCCCAGAACTGCCTGCAGGCAAGGGAGCTGCTTGCCTGGGAGGAGCTGGGGGGCCATGGGTGTGGCACTGGGGACAGAAGAACTCTTCCACCAGGGCAGCCCCACACCTCTGCCTTGGCAGAGCTTTTTCTGCCTCAGCCAGCTGTGGGCTGACCCTGTGGGCAGAGCCAGGTGGGCACTGCTGGGGATGCTCCCACCTTGGCTTGCCCCGCATGCTCTAGCCTTTTAAGTTATTTGTTCTCCAGGAATTATTTGCCCTGCAGCCACCACCCCTGTGTCCCTAGGGTGGCCCAGGCACAGCTGTACCCTCAGACTTGGGCCACCTCATGGGTCTGTGGCTGAGCAGGGCTGTACAGTCCAGCCAGGGTCATGGTACGTCCTGCAAGCAGCACCTGTCAGTGGTTCCCTCAGCTCCCTGCAAGGAAGCTCTCTGCCCACTGTGGGCCCTGCTTGGTGTCACCTCCCTGGGGACAGCTCCACAACATGCCAACACCCTGCTTCCCACCTCCACGTGCACCTGGGGCACTTCCACACTGGGGGCATCTGTTGACTGGGGAGGGGGCAGCAGCAAAGGGTCCCAGGGGAGTGCAAGGCAAACAGAGCAAGCTGGGATAACTGCCCCCACTCTCCTCTCCAGCTCAGGGCATGCACGTGCTCAGCGCCACTCGCCCCTCTATCACATCTCTACACCCATGCTGACACGTGTACCAACACCAGCCAGATAATAAAGGTATATCTAAGGCAATGCCTCTGGCTCAGGTCCTTCTTGCCAATGGCATATTACACACCACAGTGCTTGGAGAATGCTGGCAGCCCAGCTGCTGCTGGCTCCTCTACCTGCAACTCAACTGCTTACCCAGCCTGGAGGGACACTGGGGCATGTACTGCTCCTTGCCTCATTGATGATGTCCATAGCTGAGCCACCCTGAGTAGGGCTCACTGCCCCCCATCGCCCCAGGCCTGGCACAGGGAAAAGATCCCACATGGCCAGCAAGGCTGTGGTCAAGTGCAGCTGTGTCCCACTTCCTTCCCTAGCTGAGGGCCAGATGTCCCCACTGGGCCAATGCAGCCGTGGGGCTTTGGTCTCGCTCTGCAGGACTCGCTCATGGGCTCATGCCCAATCCCCTGCACCCTATGAGAGCACCCCATGCCATGGTACCCACCACCTCACTCTTCTGTCATGCTGGGGAGGGGTGGCACAGGAACAGCACAGTTGGTCTGCAGGTTCGTTTGTGGCTCACCAGCAGTGACTATGACTGTGCCATCCTCTCCTGCCTCTGTGAGAAACTGTGGGGCACCCAGCTGTCAGTGGAACAGAGCAGTGCAGGATGCACGCCACCGAGCTCCCTCTGAAAAGATGACACAGTGCAGATGACTGCAAATAAAAGCCTTTACTAGGAGCTGGATATGACATAACCCTGCTGGGCAGGTAAAGCCCCCTTCTGGGGCAGCTCTCCCACCTTTGGGACTCAGCACATCTACCCTTAGCACCTGGCGCTTTCTGCTGAGGGTATCATCCTGTCCCATGCAGGCAGGATACTGCTGCCCAGTGCTGGGAGCACCTAAACCTCTGGGCATAGCAAGGGACTGCAAGGAATACTGCTCCTCCCGGCTGGCCAGGGATAATGAGCTCCAAGGACAGGAGGGCATCAACCAGCACACAGGACCCTCTGAATGCCCACAAGTGCCCAGGAAGCTCCTGCTTGAGGCTCAATCTGCCTAAGGCATCTTCAGGGCAGAAGCTACAAGCAATAGTGGGGGAGGGAAAACCTTTGCCGTGCTGTGACACTACCCCCAGCTGCCGTAACACCCTCACTCCCTACACTGGGGACTGGCTGCAGGACCCTGTCCCAAGTGTGGCACTCCTTGCTAGAGGTCTGGGCGTTCTTCCTTGCCCCATCTGGGTGGGGTTTTGCCATCAGTGGTGGGTGCTTGGGGGGGCAGCAGTGTTGGCAGAGGCTTGGCAGGGGCAAACTGGAACTCCTCTGGAACAGGGGCATCAGGTGTCTCCTTGCGGTAGAAGCCCAATTCCTGCACCAGCTGGTTGATCTCCTCCCGGCTCATGTCGCTCAGGGGAATTCTCTGCACCCAGACAGGGGCTGTAGCCTGGCACCTGTGGAGCACTGACCACCCCAGGCCCTGTTGCTGCAGGTGCCACGCTGCCCACTCACCTCTAGCTCCTCATACCGGAGGCTGAGGAGCACAAGCTCAGGGTCGGCACCAGGCAGGTGTTTCATCTCCAGGTTATGGCTGGGCAATGTGTCAAGGAGTGGGCAGCTCTGATCAAGCCCATGCAACCCTTATCCCATCCCATCCCATCCTTCATCACATCCCCTTCTATTCTCCATCACATCTCATTCCTGCCTATCCTGTACCATTCTCCATCCCAGCCCCTCTTCTCTCTCCTGTTAACTTCCATCCCATATGTTCTGTCCCCTACCCCATCCTTCATTGCATACCATCCCATCCTGTTTCCCATGTAATAACATCCGATTCTCCATCACATTCCCCAGCCACCCATTCTCCACTCCTCACCAAACCCTGTCCTTCGTTCCTCACAAAACCCCATCCTCCCTCAGCCCGGCCCCTCCCATACTTGCATCCCATCCCCAGNACTCCCATCCCCGGCGCTGCAGCCGCCGCCGGCGGGTACTAGAGCGGGATGTCCTGGGTGACGAACGCCTTCACCTGCGGAGAGTGGCCGGTCGGGCCCGGGTCAGCGTTGGGAAACCCCGACTCCCCGCCCCGGCCCAGCCCCGGTACGTACCTCCCTGAGGCGATTCAGCCGTCCCCCGCCGCAGGTCTGCAGGAGAGGCAGGTCAGGCAGGCACCCGGCGGGCACCCGTTGACCCCAGCACGCCCCGCGGTCCCCGCCCGCGCTCACCTCCACCTTGCCGCGGGCCAGGTTCCGCAGCATGGCCTCGCTAAGCCGGGGGTGCTCCGAGCCGCCGCCCGCCGCGAGCGCCGCCGTCAGCAGCAGCCACAGCCACAGCCACGGCCCCCGCCACGGCCACGACGGCCACGACGGCCACGACAGCAACGCCAGCGTCGCTCCCCACGCCGCCACGTCCGGCGCGGCTCCGGCACGCGCGCGCCGCCCCCCCNGGGCACGCGCGCGTCGCCACGCATGCGCAGAGAAGACTCGCTCTCGTAAATACGTGCGCACGAAAACGCAAAACCAGACATGCGCACGCACGTGGGCTCACAGACGGACACGCGCGCACTCACGTGCACGGACATGCGCAAAGGAGGGCGCACTGGGGGAGCAGCGTCTAAGTCCTGCGAGCGCCCACCGTGCACAGACTGACTCCACACGGACCGACAGCACTGACACACACACAGAGCGACACCACACAGACCAACAGCACCAACACACAGAGCAATACACACACCGTGCACAGACCGACACGGCACAGACCGACAGCGCCGACACACACAGCGACACATACCGTGCACAGACCGACGGCATATGGACCGACAGCGCCAACACACACACACAGCGACACCACACAGACCAACAGCACCAACACACAGAGCAATACACACACCGTGCACAGACCGACACGGCACACACCGACACCGCCGACACACACAGCGACACACACCGTGCACAGACGGACACCACACGGACCGACAGCAGCAACACACACAGAGCAATAGATCGACACACGGAGACCAGGAACACAAACACATACAGAGCAATACACACCAACACATTGAATAACAATAGAAACAACAACTACACATAGACACACAGAACACTCACACCGTGCACAGACCGACACAGAAACAACACACACCAAGAGCAACACAACCCAACATCACATGCCAATACATACATACCAACAGCACACTCCAATACAGACACACCCCACACACACCAACCCTGCACACACTAACACACACACCCCAACACCACACAACACATGCACAGACCAACACTCAACAGCAACTTGGCACACTCCAACACCACACACACTATCACACACATGTACTGCACACATCCACACTGTGCATGCTGACACCACGTATACAAAGACACGCAGACACCCAGGTCAGGGTGTGTGCATTCACACACAGCTGTGCACACTCACACCCTCCTGCACACACAACTGTACACACACACACAGAGCCCTGCATACATTTAAATGTAGTCTGCACAATGGCACGTGGGTACACACACTGCTGCTCGCCTTCCAGTTGCTCCCAGCCATGCCTACAGCTGCACATATCAGCCTACACCACAGTGCACAGGGATGCAACCAGCACCCCACACATGCAATAGTGCGTGCACACGTGCTGATCTGCATGTACACACAGCTGTATGCATACACTGCACACACACACATCTGAGGCACACGCATGTGCAAACCATCATGTA
>VYXD01009657.1:79540-89667 GCA_013397195.1 Hylia prasina
CGCCCGAGGGTCTCCCGCTGCCGGCCCTGCTGCCCCCCGTCCCGGACGGCGCCCCGTCCCCGACAGCTCCCGGTCGGACCGCCTTCCCCGCGCCGGTCCCGCCGGAGCGGCGGGAGATGCTGCCCAAAGCGGAGTCCAGCGACCACATCGCGGCCTGGGCGGGCCCCGCCGTGCCCCGCGCCTCCACGCTGCCCAAGGCCGTGTCCAGCGAGTTCCTCGCCGGCGGGTGGGCGGGCCTGGCCCCCCGAGCGGAGCCGGGTGAGCTGCCCATCCTCGCCCGGCCCCTCGACCGGCTCGGCCCCGCCGTCGTCTGCGATCCGCTGCCGGACTGCCCGGGACAGGCCCCGGAGGACGGCGCTTTCCGGTGAGTGGGGTCGCGGGGCGCTCGCGGGGACGTGGGAGCAGCGCCCGCTCTGCCCCTTGTTCCCGCTGCGGCGGGTTCAGCAGGATTGGGGTGTAGGGCTGCCGGCAAGCTCCCGGTGGGGAGGATGCCTGGTGCCCGCTGTTCGTGTGGGCTGTCGTGATAGAGACACTGACTGTGGATTGAGTGCCATCTGCCCCGACTGTCCCCGAGTGCTGCGGCTAGCGTGGCTCTGCTCTCCTTGCCTATTGGAACGTGTCCCCTCTGACTGAGGCTCCTTCCGTCGCTTCCAAAAGAGCCTGCGGGCCCTTTGCTGGTGCCCGTTGCGCAATAGCATTAATGTGTTGTGACGGATGTGGCTTTGCGTTGGTGAAGGACACCGCTGCGGGGCTGCAGCACCGCTGTCACATGCGCTGCCCTGGCTTTCGTGGCTGGCAGGGGCTGGGAATGGGAACTGAGATCCGGGTCCTTTTCCCCAGGAACCTGAGCCTTCCTGGGGAAAGCTGGGGAATCGGTTTTCCAAAGACACCCTGTCTTGCAGCAGCCTGCCCGTGTCAGCTGGTGATGATGAAGACGAGGGCTCTTTGTGCCGATTTCTAAAATTTCAGGTGCAGATCCTGGGGGATCTTGGAGGCAAGGACCTGTCTCCCTCATACAGGTGTTAAGGACGTGGTGTATATGCCATGACTAAGCTTCAGCTTTGGCTACTTCTGTTGCCAGTAAAAAGCTTCCTTGGTGGATCTGGGGGTTGAATGGGGTTACAAGGAACCCCTCTGAGCCCTCGTGTTAGCCTGTTCCTCCTTTGTCCTCCCAAGCATCACAGTGGTCACCTGGAACGTAGGTACAGCCATGCCCCCAAATGATGTGACATCCCTGCTGCATCTCAACACAGGCGAGACAAATGACGTGGACATGATCGCCATTGGGTAAGAGGATGAGGTGTGGCTCCCCCTTTTCCTTCCCTCCCCCTGCCCCCCTCTGGCAAATCCCCTTTTGAGGGAATCCCCAAAGCCCTGGGGGACAAGGAATGGAAAAGCGGCAGCCTTAGCCTCCCCTGCGGCATGGGGAGCAGGGAGGGGTGCGCATCACAAATGACAGCATGTCAGAAAAGGTGATGGAGAATCAGCTCTTGGTATAATGGGGGTGCTGAGAGGAACTGAAATCCTTGAGTACTGATTAGACTTGAATCCCCATTGAGCCTGAGGCTGGCTATGCTGGACCAAGTTAGCCCTGCTCTTGCTGTGAGCCGTGGCAGTCCTTGGGTCAGGTCTGTCAAGGCATTTGACTCACCTGGTCAAGTCCTCTGGGAGCATTCTCCTCGTCTGTTTTTGCATGTGGTATGCAGGCTGCAAGGGCATAGATCTGCTGCTGTTCTCCTGAGGCTGGATTAGCTTCATGCCCCTGCTACACAGACCTGCTGGCAGGGCAGTGCCACAGCATTGTGGTGAGGCTGGTGAGGTGACGGCAGCTGTCCCTTGAGGACTGCAGTGGTGTGTGAATTCCTGCTAAGGCCAGGGATGTGCTGTCTTTGCACAGGGAGCAGGAAGCAGCCTCCACCTACAGGTATGAGGTAGAGGAGCTGGATATGCCTCCAGGACTGCCCCGGAGGTCCCAGCTGTGGGGCCATAGTGGTGTAAGGGCTGATGCTGCTGGAGCTATGATACTGTGTTGGAGCCAGCCTCTCAGTCCCCTCAGCCTTGCAGGCTAGTGGAATGGGTCTGTGTGGGTGACAGAGGTCAGCCTGAGCTGGATGGATGAGGTGAGGGGTGTAGCTGATCGTAAGGGACCTGCTGGGACCATGTTCCAGCCAGGGCAGGGTATCCTGCTACTCCTCACTTCCTGGCATCTCTGCCTGGTGTCCTTCCTCTGACCTGTGTATTTGTACTCTAAGCACTTGATATATTTGGGCAAGACATTTCCTGATTGCGCTGTTCTCTGTGGACATTTTTCCCTCTCTTCATTAATTGCCAAGCTGGGAGGAGCACTATTAATTTTCTGGCTGCTGCTCCAAACTGTGCAGCTTGAATACATCTGGACACTTCATGCTGTTGGGATGTGACTTCTCTGTAGAGACTGAAAGGTCCTGTAAGCCCCTCTTGCACACCAAGATGGGTTTTAGGCTTCTGCTCAACTGTCTGCAGCTTAACTGCTTCTGCTTTAGAAAGGGCCAAGGCTTCCTGCATTCAGGGCCACTTGTGCCTCCTACAAGCACGTGGCCCAGAATCACTGGATCAAGGACATGGCTAGTTTGTGTTCTAAAATCAGTGTCTTCCCTTGAACTGCCCTTCCCACCCTGTCCTGCTGCCCAGCATTGTGCTTTGGCACCTTTCCCAAGTTCTCACTAACTGGGATGCTTTCCTGATGCTGAAGATGCTTTCCTGGTGTGGCTGAAGGACCTGTAAATTTCCTCCCAGGCTGCAGGAGGTAAACTCCAAGATAAACAAGCGCTTGAAGGATGCCCTCTTCACAGATCAGTGGAGTGAACTCTTCATGGATGTGCTAAGCCCCTTCCACTTCATCCTGGTAAGGAGTCCTGAAGGAATTGGCAGCTGGTGTTCTCTCTGCCTGGCAGATAGGTGGGACACAAGGACAGGGAGCTGGACTGCAGGATGGAGGGAGGTGTGATGGGAAAGCTGGCTGTCTGCAGCCATCCAAGCAGCAGGGACCACTGCTGCATCTCACCTAGCAAGTTGTTTGGCTTGTGCCACCCAGCTGCCTTTCCTGCACTTACGCTTCCCCACTGGTGCTTTGGGGTGACTTTATGTTGCCGCCTGTATTGAACCAGGGTGAGGAGGTGAATGTGGGAACCAGCCAGTGCTGCTGGCAGCAGCTTGCGAGACTCAGGGCAGGTTCAGCTCCCCAAGGTATTTGCCTCAGAGCATATGTGAGCCCAGCATCACTGAGGCTCAGGTTTGGCTGTCAGTGTTCAGGAGGGTATGCATAGGTCTCTGAACTAAACGTGCTGTTAGTCGCCTGTGGGATGGGGGGGGCACACAAAGGATGGAAGTGCTGCCCCATGGCCTGGAGCAGGGGAAGTTGTCCCCATGTCCCCAGGCTCTCTACCATCCTACTCCAGCTCTTGCTCCCGTTCCAGGTCAGCACAGTACGGATGCAAGGTGTGATCCTACTGGTGTTTGCCAAGTACTACCACCTGCCCTTCCTGCAGGACATCCAAACAGACTGCACCAGGACAGGGCTGGGGGGATACTGGGTGAGTGTGGCTCTGGGGGGAGATTGCAAGGGGCTGGCTTCCCAAGGAGTCACGGGATCCTCTTGGTGCAGGGCAACAAGGGTGGGGTGAGTGTTCGTCTGTCGATCTTCGGCCACATGGTCTGCTTCCTGAACTGCCACCTCCCAGCACACCTGGAGAAGGCGGAGCAGCGCAAGGAGGACTTTGCCACCATACTGCACATGCAGCAGTTTGAGGGGCCCGTGGCCAACGGCATCCTGGACCATGAGTGCGTACCCCACCACTTTGCTCCCCAGTCTGGGCTCTAATGCCAGTCCCAGTCGTTAACCCACCTCCATGTGGGGTCTGGGGTCTGTCCCCTGCATCCCAGCACAGCTTGGAGATCAGGTCTTGCCTGCAGAGCTGGCCCAGCATGGACTCAGCATGGTGGGGTAGGTGTTTAGAGGGGTCTTGGTCTCACCACATTCAGGGCTGATAACTGCTCCTGCCTTACAAGCACTGTTGGGGTTTGGGACCAGCCAGGCAGAAGGGCCAGCTCTGTCTTGGTGTCCTGGCTGTGCGATCTGAATCCAATGGGTGTCTTGCTACCCTCAGTTACAGCCTGGAGAAGTCTGGCCCCTTTGGCTGGTGGTGCTCAGTCATACCTACAGAATCCTGGCAGCTGGCCAGGCTGCCGGCTGAGCACTGACCTGTGCCAGTGTTCTCAAGAGTATTGGTGCTGTGGGCTAAGGCTGCCCCCAGTCTGGGGACATCTTACTCTGCTGTCCCTGGCTCTGGTAGCCTCACCCCTTTCAGCCCACTGCCCTTGCTACCATCCACAGCCTCGTGTTCTGGTTTGGGGACCTCAATTTCCGCATCGAGAGCCTGGACATCTGCTTTGTGAAGTATGCCATTGACAGCAATGTCCTGAGCCAGCTCTGGGAGAAGGATCAGGTGAGGGACAGGCATGCTGCCAGCCTGCAATGGACCCCAAGCAGTGATTGATTCTCCCTAAAACTGCCGGTGCAGCTGTGGGACAGGGCATGTCCTCTTGTGACCCATAGGATGTGAAGGGCCATGGCTCTCATGTCTCTGGGGGAGGAAGGGACAGCAGAGTCCCAGGTCAGTCAGATGGAGCTGAGCACATTTCCCTCATCAGTGTGTGAAGAGCTGAGGCAGTGAGTCTACTGAGCTGCTGGCATAGATGGCCAGACCCTGAAAGCTGTGGGAACTGGCAGGAATGGGCTGGGATGTCACAGTGTGTGAGGGCAGAGAGGTCTTGGTGGGATTTGCGGAGGGGTGCGGCTCTGGGGGCTGCTGTACTCCTTGACGTGCTCTCTTCTCCACAGCTGAACATTGCCAAAAGCACGTGGCCTGTTCTCAGAGGCTTCCAGGAGGGACCCCTGAACTTCCCACCCACTTTTAAGTTTGATGTGGGCACCAACAAATATGACAGCAGGTAGGAGAGCAGAGCTGGGCACGAGGTGGGGCTGAGAGATGCAGGAGCCCTGGGGCTCAGAGTCAGTGCAGGTGCTGGTGTGGATGGGTGGGGAGAGCAGCCATGCTGGGGCGGGTACAGGCTGGACTGGGATGTGACAGCAGTGCTGGCGCCAGTCTGTCCCTGCAGCTGTGCTGAGTGCCAAGATGAGCTATGTCCCCTGCCCACACATGCTGTAGTGCCAGGGGGAGGCAGTTTGGGTCAGAGCCCACTGCCCCGCCAGGCAAGAGATGCCCCTCTGTGCCCTGCAGTGCCAAGAAGCGAAAACCTGCCTGGACCGACCGCATCCTGTGGAAGATAAAACCTCCCAGCAAGGGGTTGGGCACCGGTGGGCACCGGCCCAGCCAGGGCGTGCTGTCAGTGAGCCAGCTGTGCTACTGCAGTCACATGGAATACACTGTCAGTGACCACAAGCCAGTAGCTGCCATCTTTGCTGTGCAGGTGAGCACTGTCCAGGGCTGCTGGGAACACAGGCAGGAGCTGCAGGGGTGGAATGCCCAGCCTTGTGTGTTAGGGGCTTACTTCTGTTTGGCAAGCTCAGCTGCCTTGTCCCTTACTGGGGGCTGCTGTGGGTATATGCATGGGGGGCCCTGGGCAGCAGAGGCAGCTCTTTGCCACGCCCTTGCTCACCATGGACATGTCTCTGACAGTTTGCTTCCAAGGCGGACAAACCCCTGGTTGAGATTTATGTGGCTGACGAGTGGAGCAGGCCTGAGCAAGCAGTTGTCAGGTACAAGATGGCTGTTGGCTTCCACCGGAGCTCCTGGGACTGGATAGGACTCTACCGGGTAGGGGCTTGGGGGCTGCTGGGGCTGGAGGGAGTGGGGAGCACTGCACAGCACTGTGGGGCCCCTTCTGAGTTACCCCCCCACCAGCAAACATGGTGAGGGCATGAAGCTGTGCCCTCCCTTACCCTGGCATCATGATGTGGTCCTGCTTCAGGAGGCTCAGGTCCAGCAGTTCCCTCTTCCTCCTGCTCTGTGGGCCCCACGGCACACCTCAGGGGGTGCAAGGCAGCTTTGGGTCACCCTGTGTGAGCAGAGGGGGCTGAGCAACAGGAGACTGAAGCCATGGTGCCAAGTGGGACTCACGCTGTTCTCCTGTGTACTGTGCACAGGTGGGCTTTCGGCACCCTAAAGACTACGTGTCCTATGTCTGGGCCAGGAGTGATGATGGGGAGCGCTGCCTGGAAAAGCAGCTGTGTGTGCAGGTGAGGTGGGGCCAGCCCTGTTGTCTTGCTGGAACTTCTGTCCCACAGTGGGGAGACAATGGCCTCTTTGTGCGCCTGGATAGGGAGGCAGGCACCTTGTTACTGCTTTTTGCTGAGCCTGGGGCAGGCTCATGGTGTTGGCAGCAGAGATTTGTGCTTTTGGCTAGGGTTGGCGGTGGGAGGGGGGACACCCCTGTGCCAACCCCAGTGCCCATCAGGTGTCTCTGGGCTTCAGGTGATGTTCTCTGAGGAAGCACTGCCCAAGGGGAACGGCGAGTACATCCTTGGATATTACAGCAACACCTCCAGTAGCATTGCTGGTGTGACTGAGCCCTTCCAGGTGAGCACAGCCAAGAGGTGAGGGTGGGGGATGGGGGGAGTCAGATGGTGTGGTCAGTCCCCTGTGAGGGTCAGCTAGCAGTGCTGATGCAGGGGTGCAGATTTCCCTACCCAGGTCAGAGGAGGGCAGCAGCTCTACAGACAGCTCAGGCAGCAGCTCGGAAGAGGATGACAGTACACTTGTCCTCCTGGCCCCCAAATCCCGTAGCCCCAGCCCGGGCAAGATGAAACGTCACCGGAGCCGAAGCCCCAGCCTGGCCAAGTTCCAGGGCCTCATCCTGCGGCCATCAAGCCGGGACAGGGGTACAAGCCGCAGTCCCTCACCCCAGAGCCGTCACAGCCTCCCCAGGAATATCCCAACCATCCATCTGCCCCATGAGGAGCTCGGGCGCCATGGAGTCAAAAGCAAGGAGCTGGGACAGGCAGCAGAGAGCCCGGAGGGCAGCTCATTCTACCAGACTGTGCAGGAGCAAGGTGGCCTCCGGTGTGTCTCTGCTGACGGCTCCCTGGCCAGGGCTGACCCCCGGAACCTGGGCCTGCTGCCTGCACTGCGCCTGGAGATGATTGACCAGGCCCTGGGCCGGCGGCGGGAGAGTGCAGACCAGGGCTATTATCCTTGCCAGAGAATGAGCCCCACCAGCCCTGGAGGCTGTGGCACCTCCCCAAAGGAGGGGCACAGCCCCCAGGAACTGGACAGACAAAGCTGTGCCATGGGCCGCTGATGCAGTGGCTCCCTTCCTCCTCCCCATAGCGTGCTTGCTGTGTGCTTTCCTCTGCCACTTCCCTGCTGAGACACTCCCTCCCTTATTTATTGCAGTGACCCCCTCACCCCTGTTGTGTGCCTGGCAGGTGGAGGCCCCCCCCTCGCTGCCCCCAGCCCAAGCTCCTGCCCTGGGCAGGGCTGTGAGGTGACGACCCTGGGGAGGGTGGGCAAAGCTGCTCTAATGCTGTTTTGGGAACTCCTCATGAACTTTCAAGTGCAGGGCTCTTGTCCCATGGGAGGAGTGCTGGCTTCACAGCTGAGGTGGCACTAGAGGCCAGGGCAGGGCTCTGGCAGGAATGGTGATGGGCACAGAGCAAGGACCACCGCAGGGTACCCTGGAGATCAAAGCTTGCTCCTTCCCTGCTCTACCACTGTGCCTCAGCCTGAACGTAGTGCAAGTGACAAAATAAATGATCCTGCCCACCCCAGCTGCACTGTGCTCACTGCTGGAGGCAGGATCAGCCCCGGGGAGGGGGCCACAGCATCAAGAGAGGACAGCAGGCACAACAGGTGCACCATACACCATGCTGTGACCACCCTTTATTTCTTCTGCTGAATGCAGGTACTGACTCCAGCCCTCCTACCCTGCCTGGGCAAAAGGGTCAGGATCACACCTCATTGCTCAGGCTCCCCAGTTAAAGGGTCACCAATCTAGGGGTGGGGTGCCCTGCCATCCCCCCTGCCCCAGAGCATACCAGGGAAGAAGGACAATGAGTTTCCCCTTTCCTGAGCCCTCCTATTTCTTTCCCCTTGCCTTTGATACTCATGGAGAGCCGCCACAGCTCCCTGAGAGGCTTCTCAGTCCCTCTGCCTGCTCTGGCTGTGGTCCCCAGCTCCATGCTGTCATGCCAACAGCCATGCTCAATGCCCATCCTATGACCTGAGGACCAGACCCCAAGAGGCTCCAGGCTGCAGCTACTGCACAGCACATCTTCCTCCCCTTCCTTCCCAAGGCAGCGCTGCTTGGGTGTCACTGAAGCACTGTATGGGGCCAAGCACCTGGCATCTGCTCTAGGATGAGAGGCTGGCACTGCTCACAGAGGGTGCCTGTCCTGGCCTGTGTCTTCCAGTGTGGATGCCTGGCCTTGGAGCTCGCATGCAGAGGGCCCCAGCGTCTTAGAATCTTTTTGAGCTGCCGTGCAGGTTCAAGCACAGCCCTGGTCACCGTGGTACAGCTGCTGGAGAAGCAAAGTTGTGCACATCACTGCAACTGCAGCACCAACATCCACTGCCCATGCCCTGCAGCCTACTTCTGGAATGGCAGAGCAAGGGCCAATGCTTGTGCTACCGGTCTCCTGCCCCACCCAGGCTCTGGCCTCTTGACCTCCCCACTTACCTGTGCTGTGACCCTCTGCCTGGGCTGCAGGCAGCAGGCAGCTCCAGAACAAAGCAGTCCATGGCAATATGGTCAGCCAGGACAGCCCTGTCCATGTCACTGCAGTCCTTCGCTCTGTGGAGACACTGTGCCAGCCTGCAGGCACAGGAGGGCAGGCGTTAGCAGGTGCTGGCCAGGGCAGGCATCCCACCTCCTCTGATCCCCAGCTGTACGCACGGTGCCCTTTTCCTCCTGGACTCACACCTGCGTGTGCAGTTGCAGTGGAGGAGTGTCTGGCTGTTCACATTGTGGAGCTGGTACATTGCCTCTTGGGGTGCAATCTGGTGCTCACACTTATGCAGGTGCTTGTTGCACCTGCAGCCCCTGCCTGGGCCTGAGGAGAGCGGGGAGCTAAGGGGCACCCCCAGCACATGACCACAGCAGCCTGAGGCTTGGGCCACCCCAGCTGCAGTGTGCACGTGCTGCCCACAGCACCAGCTCACCCTGCTGCCTGTGTCCCTTCACAGCTGGCACGGGGGTGGCTCCACAGTTCGCTGTGGCTGGGCTGGGTCCAATGCTGCCATACCAAGGGAGTGCTGAGATTCCGGCTCCTTGCTCTGCTCCAACCAGATCCTGTCTTGACACTGTCACTGCTGTTGCAGGGCCGGCCTCCAGCCCCCACTGCACTGCTGGGTGCTGGGTTGTGAGCTCAGCCTTGTCCCTGGCCGACGCAGGGGTACCCGGGTCCTGCAGCTGCTGGGCTGTCATAGGTCTCTGTGCCCGGCGGCGCCCGGGCTTTGCCCTCGCTTCCTGTCGAAACCGCTTATGCCCTGTTCTAGAGAAATTCCTTCCCTTGCCTGGGGGCTGCACGGTGGGGCTGCCCCCCTCCTCCACCGGTAGGCTGGGGTGGTACTGATTCTGCTACACCATCCTGGCCAGAGGCACCACACCATAGCGCTCACACCTGCGGACACTGCGTGCTGTGAGGTCTTGCACACCAACCAAGCCATGCCCGAGGAAGCAGCTGGGCAGGGCACGCTGAGAGCCGGGGCACCCCCGGGCACTTACCCGCCCCACCAGTGCCACTGGACGCACTCCTCGCTCTCTTCCAGCACAAAGCACGGCACCTCCAACAGGTTGAAGAACGTGACGCCGATGATGTTGGAAACGGTGTCGTTAACGGCGAGCAGGCACCGCCGGAACCTGCGGGCAGGGACCGGTTAGGAGGGCGGGTTTCCCAGGCCCCCCGTGTCCTCACGGCCTCGCCAGCGGGCCTACGTGGTGTCGCAATCGCAGTGAGACACGGTGTGCAGGCGATAGTTGCGGATGCCCTAGCTGAACTGCAGCGCCGTGATCTGCGCCCAGCACTGGTCGTGCTCCCGACAGCACTGGTCGGGGCCGCGGAACAGCCCTGCGGAGGCGCCGGTGAGCGCAGCCCCGCGGAAGGAGACCGGCCGCTCCCACCGACCCCC
>VYXD01009660.1:0-28278 GCA_013397195.1 Hylia prasina
ATATATATATACACACACATTTTATAAATGATAATGGTAATCTTAAACCCCCAGGCAGACATGATTAGAGAGTGGAAAGTAGAATTTCTGTGATTTATGTATATATATATATATGTCTAATGACATTGCAAGAACGGCTATACTATCTAATCAATGGAAACATTAACATATTTTTTCTAATTTTAGGTCAAAACAATTATGCAAGACTTAAAATTGCCATGATAAATCAGAAGATGACACAGGACTAAGACATATTCTCTTCAAGAGTGATACTTCAGAACAATTCTCCCTAAAGAACACTAATGTTAAAATTATCATCTCTCATTTAAGGTGACAGCATAATTATGCATAAAAGGGATTTTTTTTAAATCCTGCGTAAGTGGAAAAGAAATCTCTGATGAATAATTTACACATTAAAACAAAGGACTTAAGGAGATTTCCTGGCATTAATTCGAAGAAAAATAGTCATCTGTAAGACCAAAAAAGGTTTTAGGAAAGGAAATTATGAATAAAGTTTTTAAGTGGAGTTAGAATAGCTCATAACTCTCAAACATCATGTATACTTTGTAGTGACATTTCCCAAAAACCTGTGGACTCAAAGTTGAAGCAAAAAAAATGAAGTTTCAAACAATTATTAATAATTAATACCATAAGCTCAGTGCTGTTAGGAAAAAGGGAAAACTAGATAGTACACATTGTATCAAACCCCATGTTTTTCTATATCCTTCTTGTATGTACTGCATTTATTCATTATCATCAACAGGAAAAAAACCCCTCACTTTGCCTACTTCACAAAACTGTAGAATCACAGAATCACAGAATAAGCTGAGTGGGACGGGACCCACAAGGATCACTGAAGTCCAGCTCCTGGCCCTGCAAAGCACCATCCCCAAAAGTCACACCATGTGCCTGAGAGCATTGTCCAAATGATCCTTGAACTCTGTCAGGCCAGCGATGTGACCACTGCCCTGAGGAGCGTGTTCCAGTGCCCAGCTACCTGCTGGGTGAAGAACCTTTTTCTAATATCCAGCCTAAACCTCCCCTGACACAACTTTGGGCCCTTCTCTCAGGTCCTGTCACTGATCACTACAGAGATGAGATCAGTGCCTACCCCTTCTCTTCCCCTCATAAGGAAGTTGCAGACTGTGATGAGGTCTGTCCTCAGTCTCCTCCAGGCTGAACAGACCAAGTGACCTCAGCCACTGCTAGTACAGCTTCCCCTCAAGGCCCTTCACCATCTTTGCTGCCCTCCTTTGGACACTCTCTAATAGTTTAATGTATTTTTTATATTGTAACACCCAAAACTGCCCCCAGCACTCGAGGTGAGGCTGCCCCAGCTCACAGCAGAGTGGGACAATCCTCTCCCTTGCCCGGCTGTGATGCTGTGCCTGATGCTCCCGAGGACATGCCTGGCCCTCCTGACTGCCTGGGCACTGCTGACTCATGGTCAACATTCCATCAGCCAGGACTCCCACTCCCCTTTATGGCACACTGTTCTCCAGAATACATCCAGGGTGCTCAGTCCACACATTCAGGGTTGCCCCATCCCAGGTGCAAAAATCTGACAATTTTCCTTGTTAAACTTCATATGGTGGGTGATTGCCCAGCCCTCTAATTTGTCCAGGTCTCTCTGCAGGGTCTCCCTGCCCTCAAAAGAGTCAGCAGCTCCTCCCAGCTTTCATCATCTGTGAACTTGCTTAGTATCCATTCCAGTCCTGCATCCATGTAATTTATGAGGTTGTTCAAGAGCACAGGACTGAAGATAGAGATCTGCTAAATCCCGCTAGCAACAGTATGATTTCACCCCATTCACTATAACCCTGTGACCTGACCTGTGAGCCAGTCGCCCACCCATGACATGACATGTTTATCCAGCTGTGATCTGGAAATTCTGTCCAGATGGATTCTTCAGGAGACAGTATCAAAATCCAAAATCATCACATCAACTGGCTTCCCTTGAAGTAGGCTACTATGTCATAAAAAGAAATCAAGTTTGATAAACAGGATTTCCCTCCGACAAAGGTGTGCTGGCTATGATCAATGACTGCATTGTCTTTCAGGTGTTTTTCAATATGTCCCAGAATAATCTTCTCTATAAGTTTACAAGCCACTGTTGTGAGACTGACAGGCCCGTAGTTTCTGGGGTTCTTCTCCTTGCCCTTCTTGAAAATCAGGACAATGTGTCTTGGGTTGCAATGCAAGACGTATTCCATTCCCATCTGTTGAAATGGGTTGAAGAGGTGTTTTTCTTTATTTTGTAATTCCCGGGGGAAGGGGGCAGGTATCTTTCTGTTAATGGGCAGGCTGTTAAAACTAGGTGGGGCAGTGCTCTTCTCTCTCCCACAAGCCATCCTCCCTCTGGGGGATATCTTCTGGTAATGGGCCATTAAGTGTATTTATCACCACAGGACTGGTAAAATTACATCATCCCATTGTGAGATGCAGTGAGGGGAGCCAAGCATTCCTACCTGGATAAAACTTGCAATTCAGAACAGCAGGACAGCCTGTTTCCACTGGATTCCAGAGAAAGACTAGACCCATCTCGTCACCACTGGACCCTTCTACAGGATCATCTCTACTCCATCAGAACCACATCTGTCACTCCAAGAGGATTTATTTGGACTGCACCCAACACCCTGACCAACAGGGTGTCAGCTCATATTCTAACTCTGTCAGTGTTTTTCTTTTTTTGTTCATTTGCTTTTTTGTACTAATACATTTTTAATATTCCTAGTAAAGAACTGTTATTCCTATTCCCATATCTTTGCCTGAATGCCCCTTAATTTCAAATTTATAATAATTCACAGGGAGGGGGTTTACATTCTCCATTCCAAGGGAAGCTCTGGCTTTTCCCTAGCAGACACCTGTCTTTCCAAATTAAGACACAATGTTTTCCAGCTTCCAGTTTGTCAGGGACTTCTCTGGATTCCCAAGACAGCTGTTTTTGAAGTGTGCCTTGGTTCCTTTAAGAATAATTTGTCAGTGTCCTGGCTAAGAGGTCTAAACTAGACTCCCATGATGACATCTGTATTATTTGTCCCTTCATTCTTATCCAGATGCTCTCAACAGTGTCATTGCTATCTTTGAGCTTCATACATTCTACCCCTTCTATTACATTCAATGCCAGCCTTCTGCCTCTTCTGCCCTCCCTATCCCTCCTGAAGAGCCTGTAACCATCCAACAGGGCACTCCAGTCACAGGACCCATCCCACGAGGTTTCACTTATGCCATGGTGTCATATCTCTGGGACCTGACCAAAGCCTCGAGCTCCTCTTCTTTGTTCCCCAGGCAGCATGAATTATTAGAAACATATCAGGTGTGGGACTTTGTAGTCAACATAGCCAACACTTCATGATTGGTAGATCCCATCAGTTCTTGTTTCCTCAAATTTTGGCACACCATGCCATCACTCATCACTGGCAAGCCTGGTTTTGCCCCTTCCCCCTCTTTCAAGCTAGTTTACAGCTCTGTCAATGAGCTCTGCTAGCTCCTGTGCTAGAACTCTTTTTCTCCTCTGTGACAGATTCATCCTTTCAGGTGTCAGTCGATCAGGTGTCAACTATATCATTCCATGGTCAACAAACTCAATTTTTTTCCATTGACATCAACCTCAGAGCCATGCATTGACTGGATAGGTCTGCCTCCTCATATCAATATTATCCTTGTTCCTGGAAGAATAGAGAAAATCACTACCTGTGCTCCTGATCCCTCTACCAATCCTTACATGACGCTGAAGTCTCTTTTGATTGCCCTGGACTTGTCGTTGTTATTTCATTAGTTGGAACAACTAATAGTGGTAATAATCAGGGGGCCTTGATAAACTGGAGAGTTTTCCAGTGTCCCTTATCCATGCTCCTAGGAGACAGCTGACTTCCCTCTAAGTTGTGTCCAGTCTTCACATTGGGCCCTTTGTTCCCCTGGAAGGAAGTCTCATTTTACAACTACCCTTCTTTTCCTGTTAACAGTTGAGGTCTTGATGCTGCGTACTTGCTAATTTAATGAAAATATAAGTAATATGTATGAATTAAAAACATTTCCAGCTAGCATATAAGAATTTTGGGAATGTAATTTGGCACAAAGACCATCCAAGATTTCTCTTTTATTATATACGTAAACAAATCAACATACCAGTGGGACATATAGGTTGTCCAGAGTTTTCCCGACTTTCTCTTCCTATTTCATTGTGCTGCTGAGCAGTATACACCTCTGCAACATTGTCTTGCCTCCTGTGCTTGTTGATGTTGACTGTCTCTTTGAATGCCCTGAAAAGTTTTTGGGCATGATGGGGAAGGAATTTTTTGTTTTGTTTTCGTTTTGTATTCCAAGTTTTAACATCACAGTGGTGCTTTGAACATGAAGTTCTCACACTGCCATGGCACCTCCCACAGCCTGTTGTGCTCAGCATGTTTTCTGTAAGGCAAAACTTTCAGATAGATTGATTTGATCCATTACGAAACTAGATATTTTTAAATTATATGTGTTTCGAGTTTGTTCATAGGTTTTCTATTTGTCCCATGCCAATGTAGAGTTGTAAAAAAATAAAAGGCTCTGGAATTTATAATTTTGAGTCTGACATTTGATAAAGTTCTTGAATTTTCATTTTTATCCCTTTCGCTGTCCCAGGACTACAATTTGGTAAGTCTATATTTCCCAGTGGATAAATAAATAGATAGCTATCATCCATCATTGTTACAGTACAGTACCACAGTCAGACAGAAAAGTAATACAGTGACAAATATTTATCTAAACTGCAAGAAAAGTATCAGTCTTACCTAATATTTGCCAGAATTTAGATGATTACTTTCCTAGTTATTTTTCAAACATATCTTCAGACAGGGATCCTTAAAACAGTTAATTTTACTTCTCTTTTCACTTGCTTCTGTGAACAATAGATTAGAAAGCCATCAACAAACAGTGTTTGGTTAATCACTATTATTTTACTGAGAAGGATTAAATGATTTATGTTACTTCCTAAAACCAATAAAGTTAAGTTTAATCAGATTAACCTAATGCTTCTCACCAAACACTATTATCTTTTTACTAGTGGCATGTATCTTTTTCCCAAATTGCAGTCTACTGCAGTGCAATCTTTCATTTAACTTTTAAAATTAAATTCCTATCTGTGATTACATAGTTCCATTTTAGTGTTGTGTAATGAAATAGTATTGTAAATTATGTAGACTCTGGAGTATGAGCCGATGTATAACATCTTTGAGAGAGATCCAGAAATAGCTTAATACCTATTTAGATTGGCTATTTGGAAAAATTTCTCACCAAAAGGGCTGTCAAGCCCAAAGAAGCTGATGAGTCACCATCCCTGGAGGTATTTGTGTACATGGGGGACTGAGGGACATGTTTTAGCAGTGAACTTGGTATTGTTGAGTTAACAGTTGGACTGGCTGAACTCAAAGTTCTTTTCCAACTTAAACAATGCTATGATTCTCTGATACTCTATATTTTGACAGGTTTTTTTGGTATATCTGATATCTGGTGGGGAGGAAGTCAAAGCATGAATATCATATAAGCCTTAATACTGTGTTTCCAGGTTTTAGAGATGCTTAAGAATATTTCACATACAAATCTGTTTTCTCCAGAATATGCGTGGGCGAGAAGCACATAGTTCACATGGAAGAGGTTGAAGACTTGGGATGAAAGCATGCCACTCGCTGGCACATGTGCTGATTCTGTCTTTGCCCCCTAAAACTTTATGACCAGGGGATAGTGATTTAGTACTAAATTTATTTTAAAAATTAGCAGGTTAAAATCACATATAGAGATGTGCTTTCAGAGCCCAGAGTAATTTCTCAGCCTCCCCTTCCCTTGAAACATCCTTTGAAGTGATGTTTCAGTAGATCTAAAGTCTGGCCTAAAGTCTAGCCTAAAGTGAGCCCTTAAATGTGCAGTCATGGAATTACTCATTCAGGGATCTTATATGAAGCCTCAGATGGGGAGAGCCTGGGAGGAGCCAGAGATTGCTTTTGTTGGATGTTTAATTTTCACTATGTTGATAGTAGCAGAGACCAGAGAGACTCCACCTTAAGATTAGTCCTGCAGTCACAGCTTGTGCTATTCCTCTTATATCTGTGTCTATTCTGTAATATTTTATTGCTATCTAGTCAAGCCTTTGGAAATTTTCAGGAGTAATTACATCTGGCTGCCTCATATCCTGAGTGAGTGAATATAACTGCTTCTGTCATTGTGGGGGAAAAAAAACCCAGACAGATTGTCTTCATGTTTTATATAATGGTTAAAAAAAAGAAAAAAAATCTGCCAGAGCCCTTTTGTGAGGATTGGAAAAAGGACTCCTAAGGAAGTTTTGCCTGCTGCATTCTCAGTCTGGACTGTTCATGTACTCAAGAACAATAAGATTGAAAGTACTCAGCAGTTCTCACAGATGAATTCTTGCTTGGTCTCAGTTGGCAGGAAGGGGTTAAAAGCAGAAGAGTGGTGAGGAGGATGGTAGATTTGTTCAAGTGACCTTTCAGCTGAGAATACTGGGGCCTAGAGAATAACAGTGTGGAAAACCCAATATAGTATGCCTACTGCTGTTTATCCTCTGTCTGTTTTGAGAAGTAAACTCTTTGTGTATAGATAATGTGGCTATTTGGAGAGACTTAGAGGAACTCTCATGGACCTGTTTGAGCTCCCCATCTTAGGAGAGAGAAGATCAGAGCTTAGAGATCATAAAAAGGCTCAGAGAATATCAGTATGGTGGTGGTAAACTACACACGTGGGCCTTTGATGAATTTATGCCAACAGCAGGTTCACCTCCCCACCAGGATTGACTGAGTCTGATGGTGCCTGTGTTGCCATTTGTGTGTCACCTCTGGAATCCTCTGGTTAACAGGATAGTAAAACAAATTTGCTCTATATATTTCAGCCATGGTTTTGTGGTTGTTCCAACTGCCTGCCTGTGTGAAGCCACACAGTCCCCTGCCCAACACTGGCTCTGTGTATCTCATTTGGAAGTGACTGACTTTGTTGGCCACAGTGCCCTTTGGACAAAGGACACAAAGCTCTTGGCTTCCAGGACAGGAGGCAGTAAGCTGCAGTTGAGGATTGTGGCACTTATGGTTAACACTTTTAGTACAGAAAAATAACTTTTACCGCTAGCAGTCCTACTAGATTGCATCCCAAACTATAGGATTTTGACTTTGACAGGTTTGCAATGGGTTAAAAATTACATGCTGACATTATAGACTGCTTTCAGATTTTTTTGAGTTTATTAAGGGTAAGGGTACATGGTGACACTCAACCATGCTTTCCATTGCTTTATACAAGACAGCCAATGGCATCAAGAAAATAAGCTTATTCTTGAAGTATAAGAATAGGGTGAGGGTTTTTTTTCCAGGCACACTCTTTTCATAGGGTGTTTCATTAAAAATCTCATTAGGGAGAGAGATGATCAAAGCTGCTCTGCCTTGGCCTTGAGAATTTGTCTTCTTTCTTCTACCAGGCAGTTCAGAAAATACAATGGAATCTTATTACCCTGGACCTCAACTACATAAGTCTCAGGCACTGCTGTCTCTACTGCTCCTGCTACTGTTTACTGATTCCAGCAATTGTCTTAGTATATACAGTTTATATATTCTGTTAAAGTGCTCAATTTGATTAAAAAAAGGAAAGCAGTCACTAGTTGAGGTGTTAAGGCATAGGTTGGACTTGATGATCTTAGAGGTCTCTTCCAACCTCATTATTCTGTGATTCTGTGATTCTGTGATTTATTTGTGGAATATACACGCGTATGAAGAGTTACCTTGCTGGGGCTATGTAAACTGTGAGAGACTACCACACAGAGGCAATAAGGGATGAACACTGCCAGTAGTTGTCATGTTCCAATCTTGCCTCAATACCAGCACATGGTAGGACAGGATCTTCCCTTTGCATTTAACTGGAGACCAAAACTCTCTATATAAGGTGGTGTATGCCTCAAAGCTGACAATGCTGAAGAGGAAGACAACCATCAACAGGATCAAAGTTCCAAGGGAATTACCACAGTGGGAGAGCCTGTTCCCACAGCTGCTGTGAGTCTGTTTATGTGTGAGTGCACAGAGGTCTGAGTGTGCCTATGGGATTAGAGCTTTTGGGAATTATCTACAATAAATGTTCAGAAACTTGCACAGGATTGCTAATGGTATTTTAGGTGTTCTGTAGCATTGGTTATCTGTTATATTGCAGATACTGCTCTTGAAATTCTTGTGCACAGACTGCTTTTCAATTACGTTACGCTAATAATTCAAGAAACTACTTTCACAGCACCACAGGATCACATAATGATAAACTTGGAAGGAAACTCTGGAGGTCAATGGGTTGACTCCCTTGCTCTAGTAGAGCCATCTTGAGCAGATTGCCCAGGACCACACTCAAATTGCTTTTGAATATCTCTGAAGATGGAGATTCCACCTCTTTGGGCAACCTGTGCTGGTGTTTTACCACTGTCAGAGTGAATAAGTGTTTCCTATGTTCAGAAGGAACCTTTTGTGTTTCAGTTTGTGCCTGTTGCATTTGGGCACCACTGGAAAGAGTCTAGGTCTGCCTTCTATGCACTGTTCCCTAAGGGATTTACCTAAGATATTTATATACATTGATGAGATTCACTCTTCTAAGCCTTCTCTTCTCCAGGGTGAATAGTCCCAGGTCTCTCTTGTTGTGAGATGCTTCAGGTCCCCTAATGATCCTGACAGCCCTTTGCTGGATTCTTTCCAGTATTTCCATGTTTCTTTTGTACTGAGGTTTCCCAGAAAGGGCTTCAAACTAGACTTTCTGATCTCCACCCTCAGGCTCTAGCTGTTTAGATAGTTTTCAATTAACCTCACTACTCATCCTGCCCATATTTCGTCATCTTACCAGACAGGGTCACAGGCTTGACTAAAGTCCAAGTAAACAGTATCCACTTCTTTGCCCTCACCTATCAGGAAAGTAATTTTTTCATAGAAGGTTATCACGTATCCTGTACTTGGATCACAACAACCCCAAGCAACAATATAGGTTTGGGGAAGAGTGGCTGAAAAACTGCTGAGAGGAAAATGGTGCTGATCGACAGCTTGCTGAATGTGAGCCAGCACGTGCCCAGGTGGCCAAGAAGGACAATCCTGGTTTGCATCAAAATTAGTGCAGCCATCAGGAATAGAACAGTGACCGTCCCTCTGTACTCAGCACTAGTAATGTCACTTCTTAAACCCTCTGTTCAGCTTTGAGCCCTTCGATACAAGAAGATTAAGCTGTTGAACTATGCCCAGAGAAGGGCAAGAGAGCTGGTAAAGCGATGGAAGCACAAATTTTATAAGGAACATCTGTGGGGACTGAAGTTGCTTAGCCCGCAAGAAAGGAAATTCAAGGGGGTCTCATCACTCTCTACAATTGCTTGAATGTAGGTTTCAGTGAGCTGGGGGTTGGTCTCTTCTCACAAGTAACAAAGTATAGGCAAAGAGGAAAGAGATTTAAGCTGTACTCCAGGAGGCCTGCAATGAAGATTAGGAAAATTTTCTTCACTGAAAGGGCCACCAAGCATTGGAAAAGGCTGCCCAGGAAAGTGGGGAGTCAGCATCCTTGAAGATATTTAGAAGATGTGTGTATATGATGCTTAGGGAAATGATTTTCTTGTGGGCTTGGTAGTGTTAACAGTTGGACACAATGACCCTTTCCCAGTCTAAATGATTTTATGGTTCTATGGTTCTATGATTAAATTGGTTAAGCATAACTTCCCCCTGGTAAAACCAGGCTGACTACTCTTCATCACCTGTTTGTCCTTCATGCGTCTAGAAATGAATTCCAGGGTTGGCTGCTCCATCACCCACTCAGGAATCAAGTTGAATCTGTTTGGCTTGTAGTTCCCTGGCTCCTGCTTTTTTGCCTTTCTTGAAGATGAGTGATATTTTCTTTCTTCTAGTCCTCATGCATCTCTCCAGGAGCCTTCAAAAATAATTGAGAGTTGCTTCACAATGACATCAGTCAGCTCCCTCAGAACTCATGGTTGCACCTCATCAGGGTCCATGAACTGCTACCCTTAAGACAAATTTGTCTGCTTGGTTTTCACTGTGTGAACATAGCAGATTTTCTCTTCAGCACACAGTTCTTTGTACAATTATAACTTGGAAACACGACTGAGTCAGTCTTCAAGAATCAATGGAAGACACCTCTGACTTTTCCCAGAAAACCGAATAATCTGTTTATTTGTTAAAGAGATTGACATTTAAAAGAAAAGCAGATATGGATGTCTTTTAAAAATGTAATTCAATATTAAATTATAGGCACTCCCAGGCTTCTATCTTAGTTATTACATTAAGGTATTTCAATGTGAACTTTTTTGTTCCAGGAACTGCATATTGTAACATAATTTAAATAGAAAAAACCCCCTCCACCAATTATTTGATTTCAGTCCCTGGACTGAAAAGGGAAAAAAAAAACAAACAAAAAAACCCCACAAAAAACCCAACAAAAAACTAGCAAAAAACAACCCCCATAAAAATGTTATTTTACATTATGGCTTTCCAACACAATTTTGGAAATGCACATAATTTTTTACGTAATATTCCGTAAATTGAATCAGAAAGTACTTAGCTGCATGACTGTTCTCCAAACAATTTGAATTCTGCTTCCATTAATTTTAAGATATATTGATTTGTTTTTCATTTTGTCTATGGCTTTTGATAAGATATGTCCAGTTAATATCCCTTAAACCATGTGAGATGGATTGATAGTGAGCAGTGTTCATCTATATAAATATTGTCACAGTGAGTCAGTGTTAAGAAATAGAGAAGTGTTAGATATTAATTTTTTTCCCTTAAATTAGTTTTTGTTTGCCTTTATGATGTGTGCATGTTTCATTTTCCCACCTTTGCTGTTCCGATCCTTTGCATGCTAAGTAGACAACCATCACATTTAGCTATTTTCCTACTAGTCATGTTATTCGATACGTGGAAACACTAGGTGAAAACTCAGCCATGGAAAAAACTGGAAATAGAGGCTGCAACATTGATAATTAGTAAGAATAAATCATCCAGAAATCCCCAGTAGAGTTGCACCAGTATTGATTTTTCAGTTTAAGAGTGGAGAGCTTTTACATCCCCAGCAGGTCCTTCTTAAATCACTAATATCATCTGCCAGAATTGCAGCATCATAACATAAATCTTCTAGATAAGCCCTGTGCATGTCAAGAACAGGACAGAAAAAGGCCACACAGCATATTGCAGTAAGATTGTCTGGAGAAACTTTCTTCCAAAATCTAGTACAGTGATCCGTTGAACTCCTTGTGAGGATCCAGTATGTCTGATTTAAACAGGAGCTGAAAGAGACCCAGGAATGAATGTGTCTCCCTTAGAAGCTGCCTATATTTATCATGCGTCTTACAGGAACAGGAATCAGTCACAGGAATCAATGGGTATTTCCCCACCTCACCCTTAGCCTCTGGTATGGAGACATCTGTGGCTGCTGGGAAAGCTTGGGTCTTACCCATAAATGGCATTCATCATTACTCAGAGAAACAGCAGAAGCTCCAGGCAATGACAGTTAAGCATTTTTTTTTCCTGTCTTCCTTTTGTCTATCCAATATATTTTTCCAAGGTCTCCACATTCATCGAAGTTTGTCTTAAGCTAACTAATCAAGCATTTTTCTTGGGACGTTCTTCTACCAGATTTAGAGGAAGTTAGTTGTCCATTCTTACTCTTATTACACCTGTGTCTTAAGAATGATGAAAATAATCCCAAAGAGATCCTTTTAGGTTTATATACCTTTCTTAAGGATATCATTTAATTACAAAGTATTTAATATTCATGTTGTGATGAACTTTGAGCTCTTACAAGCACTATAGTATGGTGATGAGTACTCTCTGATGTCATAGTGTTCTTTCATATGTTAAATTTCTGATAAATTTGCTGGTTTGATTCATAACAGAAATAAAAAAAGATCAGATTCCTTCTCTCTACTGAAGTTCCTTTTCCTTCTAGAAAAAGAATCACTTCAGGAAGAGACCAATAACTTTCTCAAGGTTGCAATACCTACTTACTGGAGCTGTAATGTAAGTTGTAGAAATAGTGTACTTTAGAAAGGCCCTAAGCTGCACTGATACTACATTTAATGGTAAACCACAAACTGAAAATGCACAATATGTCATGTTACTCTAAAGATATGGAGCTGCCAAATTTATGAGCTACTAAATATCTGAAAGTGGAAACTTTCTGCAAAATTCAGGAGAACATACAGAAGAAATATATTTTGGTCAGGAATGCAATACACGTGTCTTTCCCCTTTCATATTATGATTCTGAGAAAGTTTCCACTTCCAATTAAGTTGTCTGAGAAAGAAAAAGTATGCGTCCTCCCCATCTATTTTTAGGCATAGAATAGCTTGCAAATATGAAGGTTGTTTGTTTGCCTTGATTACTTCTTGCTTGCTTTCATCCACCAGGGAAGTAAGTTAAATCTGTTCATCTTGTGCTTTTGGTTTACATTTCTTCTCAAAAAAACCCCAATATATTGTTTTTTATAGATATTTATTTTCTTTTCCAACAGATCAGTATGCATCTGGCTTTTGAATAATTATGTAGCTAGAAGAGTGAAGTAAAACAAGAAAACAAAACATAAACCATAACCTCCTCATGGAAGTGGTATTCCAAAGAGGACCTGCAAGCTTGAAAACAGAAAATCTTTCTCCCTATATATAATTCAGAGAGATTGACACTTTTTCCACAAAGAAGAGTTTTTTGTTATACCAAAGTAGATCTGATGAAAAATCAGTCCTCATATACAGAAAGAGTGATGCAACAAAGTAGAGTAGAAGTGATATCTAGGGCATCAGCATTTCAGAAAGCAGAGTACTAAAAAAGCTAAATCTTAGTACTGCATTCATCATTTTACTATGTGTGGAATTTAAGAAACACTGAGATGATTCTGTGTGTCTGTTTTTTTCTTTTTGAAGCAGAATTAAACAAAGATAGAAGACTGCAGAGGTTACTCTGTGTCATATGATTCAATAATGTTCCATTTGGCTGTGGAATTCCTGGAAATAATTACAAGATACCTCAGAATATAAATTTATTATCATAACAAAATCTGACGTAGTTCAGGGATTCATCAGACTTAAATAAAGAATGAGACTTCTTTCAGAAAACGAGAACATAAAGGGGTATGCCCATGACACAAAGAAAATCCTTTTTTTTCCTTAAGTCTTAATGAGTAGTTTTAAATATATCTGATTGTCTTTGATAGTGAAGATGGATATCCAGAAATTTTGTTTCCTCTGTATTACAATAGACAAAATATTTCCCCAAAGCAATGGATTGACTTAGAGATTGTGCAAACAGCTGCTGACTCCCCATTTCATATGGTAGTCTTGACATTTTTTTGAAAAGCAGACATTCTTCCTGTTCTACATTTTTTGCAATCAGTTCTGAACTTCTATTTCCATCTCTTCTCTGGCTTTCAATGTATAAATCTTCTAGTCCCCTGTATGCTCCTCATACAACTGTCTCTGTTAGCCTCTCTGAGCATCCTTTCACTCATTCCAGGTTATCAGTCCTCTCCTCTGTTGCATATCCCAGTCAAGATTCTTCTTAATTTCCAAAAATTTGGGGATTTATATGGTTACCTTGGCCATAAACAGTAATTTGCAATAAAAATGGTAAAAATCCAACTTCCTTTTTTATCTTTCAGAGTAGCTGCTGTTCTTGTGCTGGGAAGAAAATCTAAGGGGAAGAAAATAACTTCAGTCCAATAGCACTAATACAGGGTAGCAACAAAGTGCTGGAGCGAGTGTTGTATGACTCCTTGTTCCCCCATTTCAGGAAAATCAACCTACATTATTCTAGTTTACTTAATCATTACACTGAATCCTTCTCTTAAATTTCCAAAACTTAAGTTTCTTGAAGGTTGCTATTTAATGGGCATGAACTGTAAACTCATTACATCAGTGTGAAAATCATACAGTAATTGCATTTAAAACTGTTATTACGCTTATTTCTTTATGACCTGATTCTCAGGGAAATAAGGCCTTTCAGGGCCTCGATTCCCTAAGCTGAAATAATTATTTTTAATATGAATTAAGCTTTCCTGACTCATTGCATTAAGAAATTTTGCAGCAATTTCTGCTTTGATTAATTCTCTCCAATTTCTTTCTTCCCAAACTTGACATAAAATCTTACCATTTTTCTTCCAACATTCACTTTCCTATTTTCAGTTACACAGTATACAATTGGCAGAGGGATTTAAGGGTGGGTGTCTTCATGGCTCGACAACCTCATCTTTGGGGCGTGGCTTAAACACTTAGTAATGTATGGCATAATTATCCTCAGTATGTTCTTAATGATTGTGATATGTACCCCATGTGTTTTATATTGTGTGCAATAAATGATCAATAGTAGTCTTGATAAGATAATGGCTTTACTGATGGAGATGGTTTCAGTTGTGCAACACATAAAAAAAGAAGGTGGAAGTTGTGGTGTATTTCAACACCCAAACAAATGTTTCCAAACAAAGAAAAGGGGTTCCAGTTTCACCCTTGACTTTTAAGGAAAAGCACCAGAACTTTCTGCATTTCTCTTGCTGTGGTTGGCTCAGTGCCAGGATAGGAGCACCCATTGGGTTTTGGAAATGTTTCTCAAAACCTGTAGCTGTTTCTATTGGCAGTTTGCCAAAAGAACCCTCTTTGATCATTGTGTAGATAAGAAAAAGTGCACAGGTGCTCAGCACTTTTTGGGGTGTCATACCCAGTGCTAGAGGTTTCTCTGCATCGTGTCCAGCTTTTATTTTGTTTCTGTATCATTTGTTATTTTCTCATTTATTAAAACCTTTTGATTTTCAAAGCACACCTGATCAGCCGTCTTGCAAATATTATTCCAAGCCATTCTGAGAAGTGCTGGAGACCCTCAGAGTGTATTGAACCCTCATAGAACTAAAAACATCTGGCTCGACAAGAATTTCAATAGGAATTGTTACTGATTGGTAAAGCTTTATAAAGGGAAGGCCTAATAACATGGCTTTGGCCTGTTACTTAGGCTAATTAAGGGGAACTATGGGAGAGTGACTCAGCTGGAATAGGGGCAGAGAGATGTGAGAGACATGAGAGACATGAGAGACGAGAGAGACAAGAGAGACAAGAGAGACGTGCTGCGTGACTGCTGCATGTCCACGTTGTGGTGTATGGTGGTTGGTTAACTTGGCCTTGTTGCGCCTTAAAACTGTGTAAACTGATAATCAGCTAACTGCTTAAAAGCACGGTTTTTTTGAAATAGAGAGCACTCCTTTGCACCTGCCTGGCGTCCCTGCATCGCTCCTTACCTCAACAATGCACCATCCCATTTCTTTTTGTTCCTTTAAGCAAAATTCATGAATCATTGTTTGCATTTGCTTTTTGGATTTAAATTTTAGATAATTTGTCTTGTACTGTTGTGAGTAGCTTTCCCCAGGAAATATATTTTTCAGGCTTTCAGTAATCACAGGATAGAAAGTAGACCCATAGACCAAGACACCATAATTTTTAGGGTGATACTTTTTTATCACGCATAATGTGGGTGTACAACACATAATACCTGTGAGTAGAATGTCGTACATACACACTTTGAAAAGTCACAGCATTCACCAGACTAAAATGTATTAAAACTCCTTTATATGTGTGTTGATTGATTTGTTTATTATAGGGAGCTATAACTTAATTATGTTGCTTTTCTTACTTAAAAATTAGAGAACTATGCAAAGCTAATATTACATAATTAGAAATGAAATTACAGAAAATAACTATATAAAAATGGAACGGAACTTAGTACAATGTAGAAATCAAATGAGACAAGTTAAAAGAATGTAGCATATTTTTGGAATGTTACATTAATTCTAATTCAAAGTAATCCAAATCAACAAAATACTTCTGTGAATGTTAACTCACTTTTTCATGCCAAAGTCTTTCCCAAACCACCTGTAACTAGGACATGCAACACTTTGTCAAGACAAACACAAAAGTCTACTAAGAGACTTTTAGACAATCACATAAAAATGACAAGATATTTAGAGCAGAGTTATTCTTTATGAGGGCTGAGACAGGGGATTTTCTGACCCCAGCAGAGTTATTCTTTATGAGGGCTGAGACGGGGGTTTTCTGACCCCAGTGGTCACAGCTGGATGTGTGCCCGTCTCTCCCTTCTCTGTTACCAGATCACAAAATGGGAGAGATGCCAGGGTAGACGTAAAAGAGCCTGCTGCATCCAGTGTTAATGAAAAGGTTTGTCAATGTGCTGTGCATCAGGCACTGACTGAGTGTCAGACAGCCTGTCTGATCAATTCATAACACTGCAGTCAACCATCAAAATACAGATTTGATTGAGAAACTCCTGACCTCCATTACTGCACTGTAGTTTTCTACATATATAGATTAAGGAACTAGACAACCTTTCACGTTGTGAAATTATAAGATACCTGAGACTGTTTAGCCTAGACTCAGAGCTCTCTAACCAGGGTGTTTTAGGTATTTCAGAAATGCAGAGTATGATGTTTAATATGAGATTTACCTATCTGAAGAATGTTGATCTCTCCCAGGATTTCTGTTTTAACACTTTTGAAAATACAATACAAATTTAAGTTACACATAGAAAATTATAGTAATAGCAACACAGAGTTCAATCACAATGCAAATATGACTCTCGCTACTGTATCATAGAATGTGCAGTTCATCACAGATTGAATGTGTAATCACCACAGTTCTAGGTGTCCTCTTTCACCAGAAAGGAGTATACTCTTCCTCTCATGCTTTTGTAACTCAGGGAGATATTCATTGTTACTCAGGGAGATATTCAAACTGTTTCAATTAACTCAGGGAGAAATATTTGTACCACCTGTTGATCCACTCAGATGTTTTCTAAAAGAAAGGCTGTATTTGGTCCCCTTTGTATTAGGAAAATGTTGCCTCCTTTGCGTGGTCAGTCACACATTTTGTGATCTTCATGGGATCATCACCCTTTCCCACGTCCTCTGAGCTTTCTTTCATTTGAGTGGTCTATTTGTCACACCTAAAGAAAAGGACTCGAGAATTTCTATAAATGCTCATAAATGCCTGAAAGGATTGTGCAAAAAAGACAGATCCAGACTCTTTCCAGTGAAGCCCTGGGACACAACTATTTGCAATGGTCTTGAACCAGAAACAAGAGGATCTCTCTGAGCACAAGGAAACACTTTTTCACTCTGGTGGTGACAGAGCACCAGCATAAGTTTCCCAGAGAGACTGTAGAGTCTCCCTCTTTAGTTACATACAAAAATCATCTGGCCATTGTCCTGTTCTACATGGCCCTGCTTGAGCAAGCAGTTCAACCAGCTGACCTCCAGAGGCTCCTTCCAAGTTCAACCATTACTTGATTTTATTTCTTCTGCAACACTATGTCTGTGTTGAGTGCTGGTAGTGATGCAGTGCAATGATGTCTCCTGTACAGCAAATGACAGGGTTATAGGAAGAGTTAGAGAAACATGTGGGCTGGTGAGTTTCTGAACACTAATTCTGGCATAAAATCTCTGCTATTCTCTTTGTTAGTCCCTTGTGAAGTACAGATTCTTCTGTATCAGAAGACTTCAGACACAGAGCTCATTTCATGACATTTAGTCCATTGGTATGGATGTTGACACTCAGTCTGTTCCTTTGTGACATCAAATGGGTATTCAGACAGTTCCACAGATAGAATTTCATAATTTCTGTCCAAATTCATAATGTCATAATTTCCAACACTGGAAAGTTAAGCATCTACTCTAAAATGCCATCTAATCACAATCCTCTTTGGTCAATGGGCAAATTAGGTCTCCAGAAGCTAAATTACCTATTCAGTTTCAGAACCTTGTCTAAAATCAGGTAAATAGCTCAACTCTGATGATAAAAGGAACCTTAATGACAGACTTAGATTCAATATTAAGCTTCAGAGGCTTTTTGGCATTTTAGGCAAGATAAATCTCACCCTTAGGATCCGAAAACCTTCCCTCCACCACTAAAACCACAGAGAAATCCTCTCTTCACCAACGTACTTAAAGATCCTTAGAACAAAAGGCCAAAAACATAAAAACATAATAAATATGTCACCAGAAGGGAGCAGAGGAGATCAGACAGATAATCTTATAAAACATTAAGAAGTAGAGATCTCTCTGCTAAACATATCCACCTGATCCTAAAGAGTCATGGAAATTATGATACATAATCCAATTGAAGGTTTGTTTTTTTCCCCAGATTAATTAGCTCTTGCTAATCATCAAGTGTTTCTCCTGTTAGTGATAACACTAGGATTGGTTTCCAAGAAAATTTCTTTCAGTCCATTCTTTTTGTAGTCCATTATTATATTTCCAGCTATCTCAACATCTTCCCTTTTTACTGTCTTGCATTGTGATTTCTCTTATTGTTTGGGAGAAGACAGTTTTGGTCCAGGCATTCCTTAAACAAAAATTATTTTCTCAGTGTTGTGAACTCTGATTTTGACTGTAGGTCATATCTAAAATTTTATGGCCTTTTAGTGCATTCTATGTATTCTAAAATCATCTATCTGAATACTTAAGTACTTTCTTTGAAGATTTTCAGAACAGTTAAATTTATGGATTTATTTTCATCTACAGGAATGTGATTTGAACAAATAACATTCAGACATATAAATATTTCTATGTGTGCTATTAGGTAGTAATTTCACACCTCGTGTAGAAAGGCTTTAATATCTGTTCTTCAGAGGTGAGAAAAACTAAGGTATAAAGAGAAGATGCTTACAATTTGTTGTTCTGAATTTATTTAGGATACCAAGTGGCAGTGAAATAAAGTCTGTTGAGTATGAAGCTCTAAAGTTATTCTTGATTCTCAGCAGACATAAACACTGGCAGATATTTCTTTGTAAAAAAATATATGAAGATTGGAAAATGTTTAAGAAAGATACATTTCATCTCAGAAAGAATGTGAACACTTGGTTGAGTTTGTCTAAGAACCAAAGATAACCTGTCCCACAAGCTATCTTTACAATAAAGAAGTATTAAAACATAATTCTTGATTATGTTTTAAATAAATTAGTAAATGTAATTAATCAGTGTACATAATCTTTAAAAAGCCCAAAAGCAAACTAATCTTTCAACATCAGTTTCTTCAGGCAACCTGGGGTCAAAAGTACTAAAAGCCCCACTCCTGAAGTTATGATTATTGCATGGCATGCCTAGAGAATATGTGGGTTTTTTCTTCCTTATTAAATATACAGAATCTCAACCATCTTTCCTTTATTTCCTTCAAGCAATGCATAAATTTAACTCAAAAAACTGAATGCTTCAGTAAGTTATGAGCATGAAACCCCATTTTAACATGGAAATGTTTATGCAACCTTTATATGGTAGCATTTTCACGTTGTACTAAGAGTAAAAAGTCATGGTTGTTCAAATCAAAACATTTTGTATAAAACTGTATCTAAGTTTGTTTCTTAAAAAAAATTGTTTCTAAGCATCTTCCATATGTGTGTAGACAGCATGGGAAATAAAATGTATGTGCTTAACTCAAACCTCTGGTTGGTCCCTTGGATGACTTTTTTTTTTCCTAAAAGAAGTACACTTGCAAGTATTTGTATCCACAAAAGCGAGATTAAATTGTATGTGTGGTGTTCCTGAAAACCTAATGTTGAGTTATGTGATAAAACTACAGTCCAATTTATTTCAGTAAGTAATAATGATAAAATTATGCAAAAGTTATGCTACCCCATTACCCTCCCAAAATGCCCCCCCCCAAAAAAAAAAAAAAAAAATCATCAAAGTGGAAGGTCTAACTAGTGTGTCTGATCTCTGACAGAGGCAAAGGTTGCAAACACAACAAAATCTGGAAGGGAAACCTCTCAAGATGACCAATTTTTAAACTTTCACTCTATTAGGGATTTATTTCAATAAGCAGAAGTTGTTAATGTGATCAATAATTAATAATTAAAACAATGGCTTTAATATTGTGATAGTACAGGGATGATTCAGGAGCACGACATGGTGTATGATGGATTCAAACAACATTCTGTTTTTTATCATGTAACTGTGAAAGATGGTTTGTAAATCTCTAATCTGAAGAAACAATATTACTATGAGGAATGTAGGTTTCAAATTCTGCATATAGAAATAGATCACAAACTTTAGACACAGATTAATCATCCATTTACACTAATACTGTACTTTTGAATGGTTCTCACTTGGCTATATCACTACAATAAGGTATGATATTGTTCCTAAGAGGGACTTTAACAACTGTGAGGGTCATATTATCAAGCTCACATAAGTTATGTCTTGTTCAGCTAAGTTTTTGACATTTATTCCAATATATTTTATAGTCTCTTCTTTGTAAGTCAAGCTGTTTTAAAAGGCTAATTCCCTATTATTTATAATTTTTTCCCTTCAAATTTATTCCTTCTTTTCAAATGTCACTTGCTTATCTTCCATAGGTCTTTGCTGTCTTGTCACTATAAAAGTATAAATTATACTTCTGGAAAGAAAGAAAATAATGCATACTCCCCCACTCCAGTCTCCTGAAAAATAAAGAAGGGCTATTTAAAAAAAAAAAAAAAGTATTTTTAACATAATCTTATTTTCTCTGTTTCTGTTTAGGGACAGTTTTGAGAACATTAGTTTTCAGCTGTACTTAGACAAAGCTCTTACTCATAGCTGCCATGTATCTATTTGTGCTTTTTACATCCAAAAGCTAGTGACTGAATATGGAGGAAGAATAAAAAGTCATCCATCAAAGCACAATGCAAATATCTAACCATATATATTTACAGAATTCCAGTGTGGGTCTGAGGGGAAGAGAAGACAACAAATAGGAAAAGGTAGCAGCAGCAGGCTTCATGCTTAGTTTCTCATAAAAGTTAAATTAAGTAATTTTCAAAGTAATCCTTTGTATTTTAGTATAAAATGTTTTTCTCTATATATGAGAAATGTGTGAATGTGAAATATGTGAGAAATGTGAAATATGTGATGTACTGTGTGAAAAAGAATTATTCTAGTCAAGACTCCCTTGAACATTTCATTTAGGTGTTACAAATCTCACTTTCTATAAGTAGTTTGAAGCAGTGTTTCTTCATCTAAGATGACTGTAAAGATTGCTCGATTGGTGGGAATAGTTGCATTTTTTCTACTAACACCACAGAAGAGACCTATTTTGTCATAGAGGGAAAGTGGAACAAATGAAGTCTCTTAGCTGAAGTATTTATGCGTTTCTCCAAAGATCCCAAATTTCTTTCTATTCTTAAATTTTCTTGGAAGTTATAGTGACAGTAGGACAACCCTCCTTTACTTTCAGATACTCAGGTAAACATCCCTGAACTTTTCATCTGCCTTCCTTTCCCCTTCCATTCTCATTTCCCCTCCTAAAAATATTTTTCACTAGTGAAATTCTCAGGTAGAGAACAATACAAATGGCTCACAAAGATATCATGATCAAACCCAACATCTTAAACACTGAAATAAGGAATGCTATTCCCTGATTATTTCAATGTTGCAAATAAAAAACCAAAACCATACCAACCAAACAAAATGAAGCCAAAACACCTTTGCAACTAATGGATAAGAAAGTATCTGAAATGATTTGTCAGGCACGTTTCCTTGAGGCCTAGTAAAACACCTTGAGGTTTTAGCAGAAAGAGAATTTCTATCTTGCATCTACATTTTAGCTGACAATGTAGTTTAAAATCTCAGTTCACTTATCTGACCCATCTCTCTTGCAGACATGTGGATAATGATATTAACCAAAAATCACCTTTCCGTTTTACGTTGTCTAGCATGTCTCCATCATGTCCTCCTCTTGCCTCCCAATCTTGATCTTAGCTATTTACCACTTCTAAGATTAATTCCTGCAGTACAGCCCTGAATAAGACTGACTCCCCAAAAAGCTGAGAGAACTGCCAGCATCAGAATTGAGAGTTCAATGACAGTATGCCACTCTCCCAAATTTTATGCAGGCTTCATTGGTAATTGCAGAAAGCCCTTTCCCTCTGTAAAGGAATCTCTTGTACAGACCAGTTAGGGTTAAACCTTTTAAAATCATGATGGCATTATTGTATTATTACTGTCAAAATATGATTAAGTTCAATTTGGATATTCTGTTTACAGGGGGAAAAAAAAAAAATCACAGCTTGTACAGTGCTGAAAGGAAGGATTTAATAATAACCCTATATCATTCCCAGGGCTGAATGAGGTTTGATGCTGAGCATGTTGTTAATTTATTGCAAGACTGTTCCAGTTAAAATGATTCAGTGTTTTCAGAGAGCAATGAGCAGGTGAACATTTTCCTGGAGAATAGAATAAAAAAGCTTGGAAGAGAGGCCTTAGTTACTTTCCTCTTACTCTCTTGCTTCCAAATCCATGTGTGAATATGTATGTGTCAACATATACACACTCTCACACACACACAACCTCATGTTAGTGTATGTCCTACCACTAAATGATAAAGTGCAGTTGATGATATATATTAGGTGAAAGCCCTCTTAAATTTCTACCCTGAGTGTGGATGTGATTAATATGATCCATTACTTCGCATACAAAAATATTTAGCAAACCAGTTATGTCTCTTTTATAGAAGTGGAAAACAATTTACCATTCCCTTCTCCCTGGCTGCAATAGCTTCTGTAAAAAGCAATGCATCTTTGAGATCATGGGATATAAATCTTTTTGTGATAATAAACTGCAGCTTACAGGACACTGCAAGTGCAATACATCTTTTGTGTCTTCAAACATCTTGGTCTTTTTCTTTTTAAAATAAAAAGTAAGTTTTTATGCTTACAAAGATTCAGAATGAGGATTATCAGAAAAATCTTTATTACTATAAATCCTTTTATCTGTTCCAGATATATAGTGAAATCAATGTAGTTTAAACGTCCTTAAACTGAGCCACCAAGGTTGCTTGAAAATCTTCAGTGGGTCAGTGTTGGAAAGCTAACAATAATCATCTGAAGGTATTACCTTTAAAAAAAAAAAAGTCAGCTTGAGGCCTATTTAACTTAATGTGGGAGTCAGGAGACAAAGACACCGTATGTTCTACATAGCTTTATTTTTCATAAATAGGACTTCTAGAACAAAGACAAAACCAAGTGAGACTTTTTAATGTAGCATTTATGCTACTCAAATGTTTTCTGTTCTGATCCATTCAACCCCATGCCTGTGCTGATACGGGGTGTGGCACCTTGCCACACTCTTAGTCTTGTTAAACCGCATGAAATTCCCTTTGAGCCCACTTCTTGATTTTGTCCAGATTCCTCTGGATGGCACCCCATCACTTAGGTGTGTCAACTGCCCCACTCAGTTTGGAGTCATCTGCCACATTGCTAAGTCGATCCCGTTATCTTTGATGTCATTGATGAAGACATTAAACTGTAATTGTCCCAGTACAGATCTTTTAAGCTTATGGAGGAAAACTTGAGTTCTTAGAAGCAAAAAAGATTGCAAACAGAACTTGGCTCGAATCATATTATGTAATAGACCTAAATTAATATGATACCTCTTTCAACCTATTCCCTACACTCAGAAGGAAATCAAAGCAACTGTCTCGACTGCATGGCCCAATTAGAAAAATATCTGAAGATTATGTATCTTTTTGTTTTTAATAAAAGACCATTTCATTATATGAAAAGCTAGGGACATCATTTGCCTCCGTAAAAGTTGGAACCTGTCATTTCAATTATCTTATAGGTTTTGTAATTTATACTTTGAGCAAGTTTCTTTTACAGCTCTTTTAAAGAACAGTCTTCAATAGCGGCATTAATTCAGACATCATCCCTCACCTTCACTCTTTACTGTTGATATGAAGAACATAGGAGGAAAAGATTCTGAAAAGACAAGAAAATCAGTGGAACTCTGGAGAACATGCATAGGGGACAGAATAGTTCAAAAAGTTTCAATAGTGTCTTTTGGAGGCACAATACAAAGTTCTCAGAAATAATTTGAGAATCCTGTAGTTAAACTTGTGTACAAATTGCTTACAAATGTAGTCAGTGTGCAGTCAGGCTGCCTGCAGATTCCAGTTGTTCAGGGCTGGCCATTAATCCTGCTAAGGGAGGGGATGGCACTTACAGCTGTGTTACATTTGTGCAGTGCCCTGGGGCCCACAATGATGAGTGATGTGTGTTTACGCTAAAGGACAGAAAAAGCCTACATTGCTGGCTAATCCCACATCCAGAAAAATAAGGAGTATAATGTTTTGAATAACAGAATAATATTCCATTCTCTGTGTTCCCTTGAACCTTGGCATGTTTGTGGTACTCATTATCACTGAGAACCAGGGTTAGTAAGTGTCAGAGATATTCCATCTTCCAAAGATACAAAGCTGTTTCTGTGGTACACACTAGCTGGGCCTTTTTCCCCTGCATTCTTTTCCTTTCATAAGGATGGATGTTTTAACTTAACTCAATGATGCCTTACACTTCTGATTTCTCTAGCAGCAGTCATAAAGGTCTCAAAATATAAAAGTGGTTCTCCAGCATGGTTCATTGACAACACTGAAGTACACCCTCCCTGAAAAGATTTTGTTAGGTGCTTTCAGTGATTGCTCATTTATGATCAAGAACACATTGTGCAGTAGTACGACAGGAAGAAATCTTTCTGATTGAATGAGCTTGTGCATGTCAAAGTTAGCAGGGTCTGAACTAAAAAATCTTTATGACATTCTGCATAATTATTAGGATATAAAAATTTGTCTGTCTCTAGTGTGAACTGAGTGATTGAAAACTGGGATAATGAAAACAGTTAGTGCTTTAAATAGAACTTTTTCCTTGTTTGTACAGACAGGAACTACCTGCTATATGTGTCTCAGACTGAATAAAAGTGTCTTGCAGGAGATGGTTTAGCTCTTTTGTTTCCTGTACTATGAATAACAGGATAAACAAATACAGACTTGTTAGTTTTTCTCCAAGACCATGAACTCAGGAAAAGAAAAACCCCAAATCCTTAAAGTTTTTTGATTTGTATGCAGTCTTTGGATTTACATGCAACTCCTCTAAATTATGACCAACATGTCTGGAATCAAGTTCATGCCTCTCCAACTCCCTCTTTCTCATTTTAAAGTAATATCATAATAAAGTAAAAACAAATTCTTTATAGAGTATTGAACAATTCAAAGGAATTTTGCTCCCAGAAGTGAGAAGTCACTCTGACTTTTGAGTGCTAAAAGCTTTACATTATTTGTCCACGGTTAGAATTTTTTTTCCCTTAAGGAGAATAAGAAATTGCAAACCAATTCTCTGTAATGTACAGTGTGTGTTCATATTATTTATGGTGCTGTAAGTTAAAATTTATAACAAAAATGTTATTCAGGAGGTCTATTTTATACAAAAGTAGCTTTGGATTGCTATTTCTGTCAAATTTCTTGGCTGTGTAAAATTAAATAAAGAAAAAATGCACAGTGGAGTCTTCAGAGAACTCATTAGAGTTTTTTAATCTCTGTATTTTCTTTTAAAACCAATATTCAGAATCTGTAATTCTTACTGTTCCTTATTGCTTCTTCCTCAAACAAATAAGTTCAGTGATGCACAGGAGAGTACTTTCATGAACTCAGTAGAGAATAATTTGTTAGAAATCACAGAATGTTACTCAGAAGTTGTTTTTTTTTTTCCTTTCAACTTGCTCCTCTCAGAATGCTTTGTGCAATTACCTCACCTGTAAAGACAGGCTGAGAGTATTGGAGCTGTTTGGCTTGAAGAAGAGAAGACTCTGGGGAGACCTTAAAAAGCCTTCCAGTATCTAAAGGAGAGCTATTAAAAAACTGGAGAGGACTTTTCACAAGGTCATGTGAAAAGTCATCTCCAGTTTTTTAACTGATAGGACAAGGTATGAAGGCTTTGAACTGATAGGGGATAGATTTATGTTAGGTATCAGGAGGAAATTTTTTGCTGTGAGAGTGGCGAGGCACTGGAACAGGTTGCCCAGAGGAATTGTGAGTGCCCCATTCCTGGAAGTCTTTAAGACCAGGTTGGAAGGAGCCCTGTGCCACCTACCTGATTTAGTGGAAGATATCCCTGCTCATGGAAGAGGGGCTTGAGCTAAAGGATTTTTAAGGTCCCTCTCAACATGTCATTATTCATCTTCCACATTCAAAAACTGGTCAAACCAGGACAAGAGAAGCCAAAAGGATAATAACTTAAAATGTAGTTGACTAAAGTTATGATGGCCAACTATGTTCATTTTTGTGCAAGAGCAAATGCAAGTGACTTGTAAGCTAGTTCTCTGTGACCTACTACTGGGTTTTGTGTTTTGTTTTGCTTTTTTCTGCAAAGAAGAAACAGTACAGATATAAATGCAGATAGAACATTGTAGTATTTCCTTAAATTATTTTATAAGAATAAAATTTAGAATGTCCTTAAGTTTTCTACTATGCTAGTAAATATCTTTCTTTTGTAGTCGTCTCACTATTAACTGAAGTATAAGATATTTTCCTGAAATTTCTTATTGTTCCTTAAAGTAAGTGTCCAGCACCAAAATGAAAAAAAAGATAATTTAAGCACAGATCCATCTCAATCACACTGTCAGGAGTACAGATTTTAATCAGTTAGGGTATAATATGTGCTGATATTCAGAAATAAGTGGAATAAGTTGCCTGGAGTGATTTTGGAGCCTTATGTTCAGAAATATTTAAAGCACAACTTAACATGGTTCTGGCCAATCTGCTCTAGGTGACCTTGAGCAGAGAGGTTAGACTAGACTTCCCAACCTCATTTATTCAGTGATTTAAGTATTAGTATTGTAAATTATCCTGCTGAACACTGTGTGAAAAAGATTAACAGAGTAACATGTTCAAACCCATTATTTTATTGAATAACTATAGGCTCATACATTTTCAAGAAAGAGTGATAGATTCATATATTGTCCTCTGATAGAATCTGAAAGATTATTTCTAATGCTAAAAAATTACCACAATACACTATATCCTTGTTCCCATATAGTCCTGACAAGAATTGGATTGGGACTACATAAGACTTCATGTTTAATATTAACTTTTCCTTCCTCTGTCTTTCCATCATGGAGAGTGTCACATCCCATAGGCTTGAGATATGTAAATTCATACTTTGCTCTGCAGCAAATTAAAAAAAAAAGGACAAACACAACTCCTAAAAAATCACAAACTCAGCAATCTCCCCCCTAAAAATCCCAGACCATTTCTTTACATTTTTAATCTCTTTGCTATATGGGATAAAACAAAACTTTGTAATTTCATCTTTATTGACAAATTATTTGCAGTTTTGTTATTTTTAATTACCCAACCTTGATATTCCTCAAATGTGTGAAGATTGCAGTGGATAATTCTATAACCAGACTCCACTGATTTTACAGAAGAAAAAGATGAATAGATTTCCAGCAAATTACAAAAAAAAAAAGCTTCATCTAATTTTGCTGTTAATATCACCTCCAAAATCCCTGTATCAGTAGAGATTTCACTGAAAGTCACATACTCTGATTGACTGCAGAAGTTCTGTAGAGGAAATGGTCAGTGCTCTCTGACCTTGTCTGTGTCAAATACTGAAATAAATGTGGATTAGTAATAATAACTGTCTATTTGTTTCACCTTGCCAACTGTCACTTG
The DNA here is from genome assembly GCA_013397195.1 of Hylia prasina. Lineage (NCBI taxonomy): Eukaryota > Metazoa > Chordata > Aves > Passeriformes > Sylviidae > Hylia > Hylia prasina. The sequence goes on from VYXD01009660.1 coordinate 27,521, forward strand.
AATTATTACTCTGGTCCTCAAAGTATAGAATTTTAACTTTATGTTTCCTAGGGGAAAAAGAATGATCTATTCTTTGTTCGGCCTCCACAAATAGAAGCATGGCATTTGTCTTTTCATTGGTAACATTAAGGCTGTCTGATCTGAGTGATAAAAAGCAGAGATTATCTATTCCTGTCTGTCATTTTTGGCAAACTTGTGAACTTTTCATAAAAACAGAAAGATAAATCACAGCAGCTATTATTGTCTTTGTCTTAATCTTTCTAATGGATCAGTGTAATTTTTGGTTTCCTCTAGTAGGTCGGGGAGGTCATCACTGTAGGAGAACAGCCTTGTCTACTTACTGAATGCTAAATAGTGGTCTCTCACACAAATTCAGATAAAGACTTTGCACAGGGGATTAAGCTACTGCAAAGCAGAGGAGTCCTGTGGATTTGCTCAGCTGTTGTTAACAGATTTCTCTGACATTCAATGGTCCCTCCAAGGTGGGGGCTGGAGCCATGTAGCTTAGGGATAGCATTCCTGATCCTAATTCTAAAAGTATTCAGTGGGAATTTACAAATGCTTAGTTACAAAAATCACAGGCAAACACAAACATTAAAACATCTCACCATCATACTGCCCATGGTTTCTGATCAGATAAACAGAAGAATTGCAATTATACTTGTGGATAAAGTTAGAAATTTCACTCCAGACAAAACCAGATATGACAATAAAGGAAATATCAATTATATAATTTATTTTTTTTTTTTTTATAAAAG
>VYXD01009660.1:28642-190379 GCA_013397195.1 Hylia prasina
GAGGAGAGGAATTTCTCCAGGGAAAGGTAGAAGTTGACGTGGTTATAAAAATCAGCCATTACAAAAATAACAAAAGCAGAAAAAAAAAGGAAAAATACTGATATTTGTACTGAACAAAAGTGGGGAAAATATCTCTTTCCTGTCCTTAATGGTCCAACTGCTATTCCTAGACTAATACTCACTGCTAAATCAAAATATGTTTCCAATATTAGCGATGAAGGAAATATTCAAACCGTTCAAGACCTTGAAGAACTTCAGTTTCCAGGAGCTTCTCATTTAAGCAGGAAGAATAAGGTATATGACTAGATTCTCTTTCCTCTCAAAATGATATAGATTTTGATTAAAAGGCATGAAAAATGCCGAAGAAAAAACAGGGGGAGAAGTGGTAGAATATTTATGAAGACAGATATAAAGAAAACCACATTACTTGGAATAAAAAGAAAAGAAACAAAATACAAAAATAAAATGCTGGCACATTGCAAATAAGTGGTCTGACCAGCTGTCTTTAATTTTGTCATTTCTATCCCTCTTTTTTTGTTTAATTATTTTTTCCCACCCCCTCCTCTGAGTATCTCAGCTTTTTTTCTCCCTGTCACTTGCTCTGCATATCTTGAAGAATAAAATCATACTTCAAGCCTCTTTCTCTGCATTTCTTCATAAAAGCAAATCTACCACCCTCTTCATTCCATATGCATGTCATTCTATCTAAGCAAAATCTCTCTCAGATGGATTTAACCTAAGAGATTATAAACATCAGATGGAGAAATAGGAAGCTATTTTAGCCTGACCTTTCAGACCAAATTTGATCACACTACAGCCTGATTGAATAGGTTTTAATCAGCTTCGTCAGTGTTGAAATTTAAGTTCTTGTGCAATTGAATATCATTTCAGCTGATTTAACAACAAAAAAGAATATGCTCATGTAGACAACAAATGCTCTTTTAAAAATTTTTTGCAAGTCCAAAAAAAACCTTAAAAAAAAGCCAACATTGTAGGTTTTTATAGTATTTAAGCAGAAAAGTTTAAAATAATTTTCTGTTCACCTGAAAATATTTATTAGATATATACACACTGTTGTCTTAAGGAAAAGTTAAACTTCAAAGTACTTAGATCTAAACTTTCAAACATACAGCTACACTTTTCCACAATTTCCAAAACAGTGGACATTATTTATATTATTTCTATATCTATGCAAAGATGAAGGAATACAAAACAAACCTACAAATTGTTTGAGCATTGTTGGACACATCAGTCTGACAGAAAAGGTGCCCATCAAAATGGATTCTAAAAACATAAAAATAGTTCTTCAGGCATAATTGCATACAAGCAAACAAAAAACTGAAAACAACTACTATTTACCTCAAGGGTGCAAAACCAGTAGAATTTTCTTTCCCTGAGATTCTTATGGTATTTCCAGACTACATTTCCTTCATTGTGTAATGTACTTACATTCAAATAGTTTAAGGCAATGAAAACTTTGTTGGATTTCTATGCAGGTAGGATTCCATGCCAATTAAAAGAAAGAAGTCTTCAAGGTCCAAAACCATGGAAATTATAATACTGGGAATATGTTCAAAGGCTGAACAAGATTTCCATTCTCTAGGATAGAATAATAATGTAAACCTGTTATTTAATACACATAGACATCCTCCATGTAAGTCAAACATGTTGGCTTATCTATTTTTCCTATTCTAGTATACACTTTGTACTTCAAGAAAGTTCAAATCAGTCCATTCTATTGACATTGATTATAGCAACATCTTATTTACTCTCATAAATTATTTAGATTTTTTTTTTCCTTTTGAGACACTTAGCTTGGAGGATCATACTACCCTGAAACAACCTGGGAAAATTAGCTATTTTTTCCTATATTTTTCTATTCTATAGTGTACCTTTCAAGGCACATTCAGCTTTATTTCTAGAAAATGCCAAAAAAAGGAAAACAATTCCATTTTTTGATTTAGCAATTTTGTCCTTCACCTGAAGTTTTGTTATTAAAAAGACTGAAACTCAGGAACTGATTTTCCTTAGAAATTGACTACTGTGGAAAAAAATATTCCAAGATAATTTTTAAATAGCTTGGGGAAAATATGCAATCTTTTTTCCTCCAAATAAACCAAATTCATCCAGAATGTTTCTGTTTCTTATTAGTTCCATGTAACCCCATCTATGTAATATTTAAAATTGCCCCTTGAGATATAATTGTTAAATCCTGCTTTTTATAATACTAAAGTCAAAAGTAAACACTGAGATAGGCATTAAGAGAAACTGCTTACCACAATGCAGTCTGTCTAATGCTTTCTCCTATCTTGTTTCTGAATGCTGCCTACTTGGCAAAGATCTGAAGGAGTTTTTTGCCTGTTCTGAACAAAAATGGTCTTTGGTGCCACTGACCAAAGCATAGTAGACAAGATAAAAGACTGAAATGGACATGATAATTATCAAGTCTCAATTCCTGCAATTGCAGGCTAGCCTTTTCAACCCAGGGATTCTAAGTCATCAACAATGTGATGCTTTCAGCTATGTAGCAGCAGCAATTTTTGTATATTTTTTTCTCCTTGTGGGGTTTGAGCTATTAGAGTCCTTATATCTAGTTTTGTGGATTTGGATATTTCAGCTGGAGGCAGGACTGTGACTAAGCATGGATACAAAAACTGAAGAAAACCTGGATATGAGAACTGAAAAGGACTAGAAGGATGTCCTTGTTCCTTTATATCTAAAGGAGTGAACAAGTGCATGTAAGCCTTGTACTCTTTAATGCAGTGAACATAATTTCAAAACCTAGTGACCTGAGTGGACTGACAGGCTGAGGATTGAATAATCCACTGGTGTGCCCCTTTGCACGGGTCAGCAGGGTAATGTTTCTCCTCCTTTTTTATTGACACACGTGCTGCACCTCTTCACCTATTTTTGCCGGTAGGTCAAGAAGTTTGCTGTAGTCCTTTGTGCTTCACTGGGGATGAATCTCCCATCTAAGAAAATGTAGTATCCATTAAAACAAAGTCTGAAGTTGATTTTTTTTTCCTAAGCTCTGTTTCCCAACATAGACGAAGGAGGGAGTCTGGTATCGTGTGCCAATTTTTCCTTTTCTGTTAGAAAAGTGGGGATCTGGGCCAGAGTTGGGTTCAAAAGTGGGGAAAAGCTTTTCTACCATGTTGGCAGATTATTCTTATTTCATAGCCATCAGAAAGTTCATATCATGAAATCGTCATCATCATGAAACACTATGCTTAAATTGTAGCCATGCCATGATTAGATTTTTAGACCCAAATTAATGAGGGAGGCCCAGTCAAAATTGCAGAAATTGTGGATTTTGTGGTTTGCCTTGGTCATCCTGCATCCCTGTAATTTTTCATTGGTCAAAATTAAGAGGATTGGACATTTTTTCATAATATGAAATACCCAATGTGTGTACATTGAAAAAAAAAGAAAAGAAAATCTTTGTTTTCATGTGCAGGGAAGCAAAGTGAAATCAAACAGTATTAAACCAGATTCAACTCACCTAATTCCTAATCCTTCAACAAGTAATCAACTTGTGGCCTCTATCTTCTCAGTGGATTTAAGTATATTTGTGTTGAAGAAAACCTTGATATGCACATAAATTCAAAGCAACTAAATTTTCCTTGCCCTGTTCTCCCTGATTTTTAAGCTGAAATGCCTCTGTGATACAACCTGCCCCTGAAGGCAAGAGCAAGTGAGCTTGTTAATAGATCCCTTTGGCCACATTAGAGTGATAGGATGCTGAATGACTGGTGCCGTTATATAAATATGTGTTTATATACATACAGGGTCTATTTTAATGCAACTTGGGTGTAATGAAAATGGGGTATGTAGCCCTTTTTCTATTATCTATAGAAATATAGCAACATAAACATAAAAATAACACTTAAAACGTATAAGGAAGAGAAAGAGAGAGAAAGAAGGGGTAAGAGTGGAAGGATCGAAAAGAGAAAAAGTATCACCACCTGTGGACCCAAAGACAAGACTCAATTGTTGTGATTTCGCTGTCAGCTGGTCAAATTGATTGTTGAAGACTTGATATATTAGGGTTGGGAGAAGCCCATGAAACACAAAATTCAGTGGGTTAATAAATGCTCATATTCACCTGAAGGGGTGAGTTTAACACTGTCTATTACAACAGTGTGGATCATGCACAGTCCTCTGCTGGAAGGGCCTAGATATGAGAGTATAATCAGGGCTCTTATGATTTATGTCTTACAAGACATGACCACTGCTTCTCATGCCAGCATAGTCATGCCCCATCAGAAGGGATGAACACCACCAGGCCTACATATGAATGTCCTGATACCTCCCCTGAGGTATAGAGGGAGATTTGTGGGGAGCCAGTTGTGTAGGGGAGAACACTGGCTTGATGAAAAGCACTATCCCATTTTGCAGGATCTGCATCTTATGTTCTTTCCTTATCTGGATCAAAACTCAGCTTGTAGCTTCATTGGTGAGTGCACACCCCCGCTGCACCTGGATGTTTCCTTGCAAATCATCAAGAAAGCACCCTCTTGGTTTGAAAATGGCCAATGTTTGAGACATTAACCATCAGCATTTCAGTGTATCACATTGCCTTTGCATTGTATGAGCAAATATGTAGAGGAAAATCAGATAGTGATTTCAGTCCCAATTTCATACTTCAACACTTTTGTGTAAACTCAGAACTAAAATCAGAATTTAAATGGGTTCCTAAAGTAGAATGTCAGCACCTAAATTTACCAACTCTTTGTTTCCTCTTTGAAACTCGCCAAGAACAACTTCATCCTTGACTCCATTTCTAAAAGTAACAGATAATCTTTAAATTGTAAAACTATTCTATGTATGGCATTTCTTCAAAAGTATCTTCTGTCTAAAAGACTTTATACTGCAAATCATATTTGAATTCAGACTGCTATTGCTATTCAGAACTACTGTCAGATAGTTTCATCTCTCTGTATTTCATTCATCAAGCAAAAATATGATAATAATACTTGTCCTCACTCAGACAACTTTCATGAGGTTCCGTACATTTCTGCTCGCAAATTGTTGTATTATATTCAATTTGGTTTATTTTGAAGTGTAAAACAACTGAGAGAATAGGATGCAAGTGAAAGACAAGGCACTGAGAATCTAAGTTCATTTTTCTAAAATGAAAGTAAAAAATACAAAACAGCTGAGAGCTCTATTTATACTTGGGTTGAAGTCTAGAAAAATGATGTCCTTTTTTTCTGAAAAATGAAAAAATTTCTCTACTACTAATTGCTAATTGCTAATTACTAATTCCAAAGTAATGAAAACTTGAGCAAAAGTGTAGTAACATGTCAGACAGCTGCTGTAAGTGAGAATCAGGGAATTCTCACTCAGTGTCATAATTAAAACTTTGTCCCAAAGATTCAACAGGAACTAAATGAAGAACAACACAGCTGCATATAGTGGTGGTATCCAAAATTTGAATTAAAAATTCTCTGGACTGGCAAGGTTACTAAGATATCTTTTTTATAATTTTTTATTTTTTTTTCTCTGAGAATGACTTAATTTTGTGGTAATAAAGGAATATCTCTTTATTATATTTCTGTATAAAAGTGCATGTAAGCTATAACATTGTCTTTCCTAAAATCAGCCACTTCTGATGCACTACTGTTCATTCTGTGTTGGCTCAACCATCTTAGCAGCAACTGCTAGCTGCTAAAACATGTTCTACAAAATGTGTTGAACTGCTTTGTAGAGATCTGTTGTGTAGTACTTCATTATATTTCTTTCTTAATACTGTGATTTTTGTGTTATGTTATTAGCTATCTAGTTTGGTTGTTCTGTAAGAATTCTCTTAAATCTTTATGGTCTAAGCATCTGATCATCTTGGCTTACAAACTTACTGTACTAGTCCTCTGTTTTTGTAGTTTGGATTATAATTGTAATTTTTTCATCAAGAAGTTTTGAATTGTTTGTATTTTCATATCACTTGTTTGTTCTGAGCATTAATTCAAATTTATATTGTTTCTCTCTGTAAGCTCACACATACTCAAAGATATATGATAGAATTTTTAAAGTATTTTAAATTGCATTTAATTAACGGGCAGAACTAAAAACTGTGATCATTCAAAACCTTCCAGGGTCAAAATAGTTTTGTATTAAAAACAGGTTTTCTCTGAAATTTTTAGCAGGATTTCATTGTAACTCAGAAGCAAGGCTTTCTTTTGCTGAAATGAGATTTATTAAGTTTGCTTTAGTATGCCAGAAATGCTTTTTCTCAAAGTTCTAATATTCCCACTGATGCTATTCTGTCAGCTCTGAAGGCCAAGTAGGTTTTGAAGCAGACAACGAAAAACATCCATTCAGGGATTTATTAAAGCTGCAGGTAAACAGTTGTCATCAGCTATTAGCAGTTCAGTTTTATTCCAGCCCTTCTTGTCATTCAGGGAGACATCCTTGTTTTGGGAGACATTGTTCAACATAACTTGTTGTTGGATATTTGATTATTAAGACAGAAGAGAAGAACATAAATAGAAAAGTATTATTGTGTCATATCAATGGATTAACTTTTTGTGTGCTTCTGAATTCATATTCACATTTTTAACGTCTAGCTGTGTTGCTTCTATTTCATTATTTTACTTGAAAATATCTTTTCAAGTTTGTGTATACACAGCTGATTTAGATTCTGCTTAATGCAGAAATACCTCACTTGAGAGAACAAAAAATAAATGAATTAGGAGGAACTGTATGGATATATGTACAATATATTAAAGTTCCTATGGACCATTGGTTTCTAACTGCCCTGTGTGGCTCATTAACTTTTGAGTTGCAGGCTGTGCAATTCACATAGGTAGATAAAATATCAAAATACAATTTCAAGCTGGCTTTTGCCCTTAAGTGTGCAAACAACTGGAACAAAATTTATTTTTTTAACTGTAAAATTATTTTTTGCTAACAGAGTAAGCTTTCATAACTACTAAGACCCTAGCAAGACTACTAGGTATCTTAACAAGTGTTTGGCAGGTTATAAATGACTGGACCTTGAGAATGAATATGTTGTAATTTTTATAGTATACAAATGTAATTTCATTTTTCAGGTTAGTTTTGTTTAAAAAACCATGTGAAGATCAGTAATACGGAACAAATGTGCCATATTTTTTTGTTCATGTTTACTGCATTCTCAGAGCAGAAGACAGAAAATGTGTGGCATGTCTTGAAGATGCTTGCAGAGAGAATTGAGAATAGCAGTGAAATGGAAAATAGATGCTCAGAATCATGAGTGGACTAACTTAAAAATGTCTGTTTTATGAGAAGAATAGAAGAAACAACACAAACAGAATTTGTATTATAAAAAACCTACAAGAAGAATAATATTCCATACTGTGGAGCAATGTGTAAGAGAATAAGTTCTATTTTCTTCTAGCATGCCTATGGGTTTTCTTCCATACTTTTTCAATCTATCAAATTTGCATAATATCAAATCATGGTCACAGAATTCACAAACAATGCAGTCTTAATCCAGAATGGGAGAAATGTAGGTATGGGGCAATTGCTGAGCTATCAGCCCTTTAGAAATGGTTCAAATAATGTAGTTTCAAATATTCTCTGTCCCTCACCTTGGCAAAGTATGTATTTACAAAAATAGAGTACATTAAGTTCTGCATGTCTCCATGATTTGACTTCAGACCCAGTTCTTACATGTCAGTTTTATAGAGGACACCAGAGCACAACTTCTGAGGGTAGATAGGGCATTTTCACTTTATTCTTGAATGCTTTAATGAATTTGCATTAGCAATAGTAACAGGCTGAGAAGAAAATGTAATTCTTCAGCCACTATGATTCCAATGCAATGTCTGAGTATTCCCTGGAGACCAATAGCTGCCTTTGAACTTGGAGTTTGTGAACAAGACAGAGACACAGATGATTAGTGTTTCTGACCACTGCTCTAATGAGTAATCCCTTAAATTAATTTTCAAGACCTGCACTGTCTATACACTTGAATTTAATCTGCAGTAAAACTTAGCTGTGCATATACGTGAGAACTGCCTTGAGAATTAACCTCTGTTAATGTAAAAAGATAATGACATAAAAAAATTAATTGAGATTTAGTCAGGGTTACCAGAAGACACCAGGCACCCTGAGGTAGAAAACATCATTGTAGTTCCAGAAAACAAGCTGAACAATGTTATATTTACATTACAGTGAGTTTGCAGCACTGAAGCTGTTACTACGTATTTGTCTTACTGCGCTAGAAAATGGCTTTCGGCCACCTGTTTCACACAGATAAACAGAACACAGAAAAGAAGCTGCAGCAATAACTTTTGTCCTGAGCTTGTTTCTGGAAATCTCATGTTATGATCTTTTCTCCTTGCTAACTAGGCTTCCAGGACTGCATCCAAAAGTTGGTGGCTGACTGAAGAAGAGGGAGAGTGGGGAAATCATTAAGTAGTCCAAAGTCCTCAGCTGGAGAGATGATAGATGGGGAGTTCTGTATTTGAATTTATACTCAACAAACAATACATTTTCTGTGTTTCTCCTGAGGAAACTTGTTATGCTGACAACACCTGTAACTGACTTTTATTTCAGAAAGAAACATAATATTGGCCTCCATGAATGTAAAGCTATGAAATCACAGTCTGAGGCTTGAGAAGAATTTGTTATATTGTATATAGTGGGCTCTCATATGAACCTTGGAAAATAGTTTATATTTTATATCATTGTGCATACTGATAAGCATAGCTTAATAGAATGAATGTGTCCCAAGCATCTAAAAACCTCTAAAATCACTTATCTGCTCAGAGAGGAGACATTTAGATACCTAACAGAAGTTTTCATGCTTGAATACAAATTCTGAATAAAGACTGAAACTGAAATATAAAGAATAGTTTTTCTATTCATGTGACCAGCCTAATTATGACACGATCCAACTGGAAGAAATCATCAGCTTCAGTAGCTTTAAGTCAATTTAACATTTTTGTTAACAAAAGTGTGGGCATTTATGAAAAAAAAAAAAAATACAGGGGAAGAGTTAAGTGTGTGCTGTTTCAGCTGTTGCAAGCCACAAAAATGCTGATCACTTCTAATCCCCCAGTCTGGCAAGAATGATTATAGACCTGTGATAACGGGGTCAAAGAGAGATGAAGCAACATTATCTATCCTTTTATCAAACTCTGATATAAAAAAGAGAGCAAGGAGACTGTAGACAAGACAACAATTCTAATGTGTAAAATTCTGATGAGATATTAAGAAAAAACTCTCATAAAAGGGCAGCTTATTTCCACCTTTACTGACTGACATGAATTATGAAAATTGACCATTGGATGCAAGTAAGGAGTTTCAAGAGGCACCTTCCTAGCTTTTACAACCTAAATGCATCTTTAGGGTAATATATTCAGCTTGATTTTCTATTACATGCTGGACCACCTTATCTAGAAGTTTCTGTATGAAGCTCATAGTTGTTTAAAGCCGTAGTTCATTGAATAGTCTAAAAAATATGTAGTATTTTCCAGCACAATTGTCAGAGAGGTTAATTATTATGTCTGCCAAAAATCTCCACTTTATGTCTATTTATATGGTCCATTTTCCACCTGTCACTGTCACTGAGCTTTTCCTCTAGAAAAAAAAAGTCATCAACAGAAATGTTTTCCCAGTATATCTCAGGGGAACATGATCACATTAGCAATTATAGTGATATTATTGGGTTCAGAAAAAGGCAGTCCATCTTTTTTATCTCTAATTTTCATACACCTTTTCCTGTGCAGCTTGCACATACATCCCTCCAAGCTAGAATATCCCTGCCATACATGGCTAGAAAGGGGTCTATGATACTTTCTGGATCTGTCTGAAGGCATATAAGCTGTCTCACAGAAGAGAAACTTTTTCCTCCGCGCATTGCTGTAATGAAAGTTATGCTCTTAGGAGTGGATTTTGATTGTCCTAATCTTTTTTGAGCCTGTTTTATTAAGCAGGACAGGCCTAGACAAAGATTGCTTCCCCAAAAGCAGTAAACAAAGGCATCCTTCTGTAAAGAATGAACCCTTAAAACTACTGTAGAAATTACACTGAGGTCAAGTTGCTTGTAACATCTTTGCATAAAATAATGACAGGTCAATTGGGCAGTAAGAAGAGAGACAAATTACATAAAGTGCCATAATGATTAGAATTTTCACCAAAAAGGAGGGAGATCCTTAAACCAATCTTCCTTACAGAAGTAATTTGTAGTTTTGACACTAAACTGTCATTATATAAAACATGCACAGAGTCTGGGGAGTAGTCATATATTGCCACCTAACTCTTACTATGGTCACTCCTCCAAGCGTGATTTTAAAATAAAGCTTTCCAGGGTCTTGAAAAATATATCAAAAAACACCCCAAACTCCACCCTGACATAATTTTAGTGAAATCTAAGGCATTTTCCAATGGTGTTGGGTAGAACCTTGATGTGCCAGAGGATCTGACATTGCTGAGATGAACAGTTGCTATTATCTTATTCTATCTTATTTAAGACAGCAAATCATTCAAACTTAAAGCTTTTCTGATTTTTTTTCCATGATGACTGACCCATTCTTTTGTTCTCAATAGAGAGCTTAGTTGCTTTTTTTTTTTTCAGAGCTGCCAGAGTCAGGTGCCTACATACTTAATGAAGAGACCCATGTCACATTTTCTTGATATTGCTGGCTATCAGCTATCTCAGTTTTTAGATATTACACCTTCCTTAAAACTGACACATTAGCTTTTCTTTTTCTGTATGTTTTTAATGAGCTAAGTAGAATAATTATGTAATATTTGTATGATTTGTGAATTTTGCTTAGTCATTTTTAGCAATTTTAGTTAATATCAGCTTTTGATATTGCAGATTTTACATTTCATTTGTTCTCAGTAAATTTATAAAATTTGTTCTTATCATTCCTAACTCTAAAGGATATACATAGACTGTGGTGCTGCTACAACTTTCCAGAATTTTTGGTCTCTTCTGAATGCTTTTCTTTGTTCTGCATGTTGTAGTTTTGAAAAAAGAAATGTTTCTAGTACCATTTTCACATCTCACTTTAACTAAGGTGGTTATTTTACTGAAGTAGCTTTTCATGACCATAAAATTGTGGGAGGCTTTGACATTTCATAAAGTATTTTTAAATAATTTCCAATCATAATTCATGCTTTTATGTTTCAGTATTTCCTGCCACTTAATTTTGTCCATAACCATTTTCAACTGTGTAAAATTACCCTTTTCAAAGAATCAGGTCCATGTTTTAACTGGTCAGGACATGGTTTTGCTGCTATTCATTTTCAGTCTGAATTCAATCTACTGTCTCAGGAGCTTGCCCTTTAGCAGAGATCGAAACCATAGAGAGTGAACAAGGGCTCTTTAGAATGATGCAATGTGTGATATTTCATATGCTGTGTTCATAGTGCTAGACAGTTCTCAGGGGCATATTCTTTCAGTCAACACAGAATAGTGTTGCACGCAATCATTGGTTTACAATTTGTTTGGAATAAGTATATTGTCAAAAGGAACAGATTTTGAATTTGTTAGGATGAAGTGTACTGTTTGGAAGCACCTTAATTTAAAAGAAGTCTAACTTATACAACTGATTAATAGGCTTTAATTAGGAAATCCTGGACACCTTCCACTGATCCTAAAGAAAGCAATATCATTTGTATATTTTGTTTTAAATCCACCATTCCTGAGGTTTTACATACAGCCTAGGAAGTGGGAAATCTGTGTGCATAAGTTATTTGTTCAAATAGTTAAATTTATTTTGCCTAAGGTGTTTCCTACTTTAAATTCTCACCTTAGACCTCTGTCTGTACAACCTGAAAAAGAAATATTTTGAATACCTGAGCTCTTTTTCCCCATTCACTTCATGTGATTTTGGTTCTTGAATAATGTTAAAACAAATCTGAAATCTTCTATTCATGCAAATATAAAATGAAAATCCAGTTCTGATTCAGTTCTTGGGCACACATGGTAGGATGACCTGATCCTGCTGGACCCTGCATCTCAAGGTAGACAATCAACACAGAGACAATTAGGAGAAGGCTAAAAGATTTTCTGGTCCTTTTCTGGTCATTTTGGCAACCGGGATGGTGAAGAAGAGATGCTTAAAGCTTAGAGCTGAAGGTAGTGATACTTCTGAAGCTCAGGAAAAGTTATGAGATACCAGGATCTGCCTGTCTATCCTGAGACTATATGAAGACTGATTAGTTTATCATGTGAGGATGTATGAGGATTCAGCTAGCCAGCCGGTTTGAATTCCCAAACTTAGCAGTGGAAGAGGTTGCTAAGAGGAAAATTGGCCATTCATTCAGCCAATTTCTTTTCTTATAGCTGTTTAAAAACCATTCCATAATAGAAATCCACCTACCTTAGCTAGTAACTCCACCTCCAGCCATAGATCATGACTCTTATCTTAGTCCTTAACCATCTGCTCTCACCCTACTGCAAGCAAAGTGTACCAGGGACACAAACCTTCTCTGCTGATTTCCAGGGCACAGGCAGGTCCCCAGGGGCCTGTGAACTATTCTACCATCCTTCTGGTAGATGAACTGTGAAAGAGGCAGACTGCAGGAGAAAGGTATCAGACAGGGCCCATTTAGCCTGTGAAAGATGCAGGATGGTTTCTACCTTGCAACTGTATCAGGTTCAACAAGGTGAGGTGCAGGGTCCTGCCCAGGGATTGTGCGAGGAATGGCTAATGGCAACTCACAGCGCAGGAAAATATCTAGAAGCTCTCAAGAATTTAAATATTTACTTTCCTTTTTAAGTGGTTTTCTGATAGTGACAAACCTCCCTATTTGTCAGTTCCACTTTCAGTCCTTCTCTGCTGTGGCAGGAGAAAGGCAAAGATGGCTGCAAAGGTACCCATTCCTAGGATACCCTTCCTTGAGGGCATGCTGCAGCAGATAAAGAAAGTACAATCAAAATACAGAAATACACAATCCTCTTAATTCCACATATACTTTGGATTGTGGCTTTACTGCTACCACCAATACAGTGCAGAGGAATTCAATTTTTTTGACAGTGAAAAGGAAACATTGTTTAAATTTGGGCCCAAACTCCTGAAGGGACCCCAAAACAGCTTCCCAAAGTAGATATGCACTGTGCTTCCATTTTATCAATTTGCAAACAGAAAGAAAATTGATTTAAGAAAATGGCCACTAATGACTGATAAAAGCTGTAATTATTCTCTAATCTCTGTGAAACTAAAACAGAAAGCTTGTAATTTTATGCATAAATTATGGGAAAAAAAAGTTAGACTAATTTGAGCCCAATGAAAATGTTGTTTTTTGAAAAATAAACTTTGATGGGAGCAAATCAATCTGTTTCCAGTAGTTTTCACAGTGAGTAAATGCTGCATTTGTCTTTTAAGGAGAAAGCAAGTCCTGCAAAGAATGCTGAAAGAAAGCTGGAAAAAATAATAAACCCACAAAGACAGAAGTGTTTCAGAAAATAATTATTTTTGATTAATATTTTTAAAAGGAAATTATAAAAGATATTCCATAGATCAACAGTACTCCAAATGAGATGTGACAAAATTCTTTTGAAGCTATCTTCCTCTAATATGCTCTTAACAACACTAATATGATAAAACTTGTATTTCTTTAATTTGTACCTGTGCATATCAGATACAACGCTGGATACAAAACAAAAATATCAGAACAACTGAATTCATCCTTGATCCCTCAAGAGTTGCTTCAGATAAAATTCTCGAGACAAGCAATGGTGAGACGTGTTCTCTTTCAATTTCAATGTCTCAGCCTCTCAGTTCAATCTCACTACTATTTTTTTGGTTTTGTTCCTTTTGCCATAATCTTTCTATTATATTTATATATATATAATATTTTCTCAACCCACCCCATATCCAAAGTCCAGTGCTCCTTTTAGAGCACAGAAATCATGAGTTTCTGAAAAATTCATACAAAAGCAGGAAAATAAAATCTCTTTTCCTTACTTTCTCACTTGAAACCCCTTTTTTTATTAATCCTAACATGTTATCCTTTAGATCCGTGGAGATGTCTGAAAAATCAACAGGAACCTCAGTAGTAACTCTGATGAATGAAAAAAACTCTGTAGCTTTTTACAAAAACTTTTACAATCCAAAAATTGCTTCTTTGAGGCTGAACCTACTTAATATAAATATGTTTTCTTACCCTTGCAGCCTTCTTTTCCCCTGCATCATCATGCATAGATGACCACCAAGCACAAGTTTTCCTTTTGCTGATTTCAATATTTGTTTTTCCATGGTTTAACCCCAACTGGCAATTAAACACCAGATAGCCACTCACATTGCTCACTCCCTCTCACTGGGATGGGGGAAGAGAATTGAAAGTTTAAAAGTGAGAAAACATGGGCTGAAATAAGAATTTTAGTATTTTAATAATAACAATGATACTAATATTGCAGGGAAAATGAAAACAACAAAGATAGATAAAGCCCATGAAAAACAAGTGTCACAAATGAAAACAGTTGCTCCCCACCAACAATTCATGCTCAGCCAGTCCCTGAGCTCCAAGAGTATTACCATTCTTTAATTAGCATTGTAACAGAACAAGGAATAACTTGTTTTGCTGTTAAAAATTAGAAATACTTATTGGATACTTACTAGCCAAAATATAATAATTAAAATTAAATTAATGTATTATTTTTGCGGGGTTCATCTAAATCAATGGTAAGAGTATAAAATTCATATAGACACAAAAACAAATGAAAGGTACCAGTTATATATCTTCAGTTTCTGTATGTGTTTCAAGAATAGACATAGATTTTCATTGCTCTGATATCTCCTGTATTCTTAGTGGCTTCCTGGTGAAGAAACATTTACAACATGCATCTTTAGACATCAGTTTAGGCACCAAACTCAGATGCAGAGTGAAATTCATGAACTGCTCCCTGGAGTCAGAAGGAGAAGGGCTTCTCCAGCAAGCAGATCAGAACAGACACGTGACTGTGCTCATTTGCATTGTGAAGGAAAACATCTCCCTCTCTCTCTCTCTCTTCCCTACTTACCATAACAGCAGTATGACACACTGATAAAAGTATGGAAAGCCAACCACAACAAATCTCTATTGTGTCTTAAGATTTTTTTACTTAGAATCCTTTGCTTTCACTCTCCACAATTCTGAATAATCTCTTTAACCCTCATTGTTAGGAAAAAAAACCAAAAAACCCAAGTGCAATGATATGCAATTACTAAATATTTAATGTCTGTTTTGCGTATAGTTAACCAATTATTTCTGTGCTCCTTTTACTCAAATCCTTCCAAGTAATTTCTCACCCTCTAATTCCTAATTCCTAGTGTGTTATACAATTTAAATATATAAAATGTGAATGTATTAAGTGTTCCTAAGGAAAATTAATGAGCAAGAGAGGAAGAAGGAGAGGGGGAGGTGTGGTGGTTTATTTTGTTGTTTTTTTTATATTATAATGTAAAGTGGTTCGTTCTATGTACCCCCTTGGTTTTCCCCTACTTGGGTTCCCCCATTCCCTCCCACCTGTCAGTTTTGTAAACCCTGCCCCTGGCCCTTGTCAATCCCATCCAGGCCTCTCCCTGTTCTCTAGAAAGTTCCAGGGAGAGCGTCGAGGGATTGGCTGGGANTAGGGAGAGGGAGTCAGAGAAAGAGGGAACTGGGCAAGAGAGAGGAAAAAGGGAGAGGGAGACAGCTGGTGATATGATGCAGCTGAACATCAGATGTTGGAGTCTTATTTGACAACAAGCAGAAGAGCAAACGTATCCTGGAAGCTTTCCAGTTGCCCGGAGGCCACAGATCCTAATTCTTATATTCCATCATCAGCATGGTCACTTCAGTTCTATCATGGTCTGATTACTTAGATGGGAAGAATTATAATGTTAACAATTTTTCTTCACTTGGTATACAGTAAAATTTGTATGCTGTACTTGTTGGAGAAAGCTTTCAGAATGGATGGGTTTTGAATTTCACATGTAACCTATATGTTGGAATGGCCAGATTCTTTGGCGTGTAACCTGAAGTTGCAAAAGCAGGCCATTTTATAGGGAGTAGATTTTCTTTCATAGTTCCTTTGTAATATACATACTTATATGTCTCAAGTAAGACATTTCAAACCTAGGACTCAGAATAATTATTTCAAAATAATGCAGTCCACTAGTATAAGGAATACTAATTTGAAAGTAAAATTACTCTAAGTTTTTTTGGGGTTTTTCATAGTTTTCATAACTAAAGCATATAAACGGACTAAAAAAAAAAAAAGAAATGAAAGAAAAAAAGGAGGAAAAAAAAAGGGAGTGTAGAAAATAAGATTATTCATTAAGAACTTTCTAAAGCTAACCAGAAAATCCAAAAGTTCAAAGAATTTTTCTGGAGAAAATTTAGTCAATGGAATTTGCCATGCAAAATGAAAACACCTGCAAAAGGTGTACAAAGGTGGTCTACTTTTAAGATTTATAGAAGACAAATAATTGCTATGTTTTAACTATTCATTTTGATCAAACATGTTACAAGCTCCAAAAATTTTCTGAAAAAGTAGGATATCTCCCTAGATCTCTGTGGACTATATTCACTCAGACAAACTCCATTGTACATCTACTCTCTCCTTTACCTTGAGAGAGTAAAATAACCTAAACATATAAAATGATATTTAGAAAAAATTATATTTTGCATCATATATAAGGAGTATACCAATTCTAAGTCAGCAAGAAATGAAAAAACCCCATGATTATGCATATATGTATTTTTCTTAGCATTTCTGAAGGGAAATGGATCCTTCATCCTTCAGAGACATCATGATCACATTTGAGAAAAAATAGAGTTTTGAATGAGACTTTTATTTACAACCTACAGAGACTTTAGTCATTTACAACCTCCTAGCAATACATGGGGATGAATAGTTTGATGCCAACCTTTCAAATATAGGTAATTTATTCAACAATTAATTTTCTGCATTTTACGGTTCATGCTCAGGAATAGATATCTTTCTCTATTCTTAATGCTAAACTGTCAACTAACCTCATTAATGGCATTTCGTGCCATTCTTTTATTTCTCTTATGTAGGTTTTTGGTACTAGAAGGGCAAGAGAAGATTTATTCTATCAATCTGCTCCTAAAATACATTTAAAACAACATTTTAGATTCTCTGAAGACACAAAGTATTAATGAATGCAACCCATTTCTTGGTGGGAAGCTATAAGGGTCAATGTAAAACATATAATGGATTTCTTCAGGTAAATGAGAGAAGTCAAGCTCAAGTTTCCAAGCAATTGCACACAATCAAATATTCCCACTTTAGATTTTTGAAGAGCAATGAAGATAAAGTATTCTGTAAAAAATGCCATCAGAGCTGTCATGATAGCAGGATGATTATGGTTTGTTTTTGGTGTGGTTTGTTTGTTTTTTTTTACCTCAGCAATCAGAGAAATACAACAAAAAACTTTGCCCCAGACTTTGGAATGATCCATTGCTCTTACTACACACAAGTTCTCTGACCCAGAGTCAGACCACATGGCTTACAGATATATATCACAAAGAGCCTTATTCTGTGCAACTTCATAATAGTAATAACAATAGTAATAATAATAATAATTATAATTTGCAAAGTTTGTGTCTGTACCTTAAAAACATCACAGTTTGAGGAAATAAATTTATATTCAGCTGTTGAAAATAAATAAAGAAAAAAAAGCCCTCCACCATTGTTTCATTTAATGAGGTATAGCCACCCACTCTAACAACTTGGAGGAACTATATGCTTGTAGAACTATTTAAAGACATAACTGCAAGATATTTTGGATGAAATTCTGTATTTATATTCTTAAATATATATCTCAATTACAGAAGAATTAGCCAAGCTTTTTCTTCCTATTCCGGATAGTCTTTGTACAATAAAGCCATCACAGGGAAAATTGCTCTCACCTGCTAGAAGTTCCTCTGGCATCTCTCTCTCCTGGCAATGGCTTATAAAAACTTTTTGGAGCCAATACTGCAATACTGTGCTTTTTTGCACAGAGGTATCAGACATACTGCTTGTTCTCCCTTGATCTCCCACTCAGCAGCCCTGGCCCACCTAGGAGGTGAACTGCAAGCATCTGGACAACTGTGGGACCTTCATTTGATGTGCTTTCCTTAGATATCCTACAGAGGTTGCACTAAGAAGTGCATACCATACTGATTTACTCTGCCCTCCAAGACTAACACCTGCTGCTTCTGCTTCTGAAGAGGTATTTCTTCTCTTAGGATTAACCTCACAGCTCCTAAAACCTTAATGACATTCTTCTCTCCTTTACCTCCTTGCACCTTTCAGGCAATAAAAACTCACCTGGGGTTTTGATACCTTTTTTCAGGATTCTACAGATTTCAGGTTAAAACAAAACCAAAACCAAAACCAAAAACAAAAACAAAAACAAACAAAAAAAAACCAAACCCAAAACCAACTTTTTCTTAGAAAAGTCTACCATCATAATTCACTTCAATCTTATAATGTTATCTTCTCTGCCTCCTACCTCCAGCAACATAAAGGGAAAGGGTACTACTGATAATAACTATGACTGATGGCTTCTGGCACGTCTCCTGATCTTTTTCCTTAACTAGAGATGAAAATCTATTAATCCCTGGCCACAGTGTTTAAACACATCATTTGGCCATCATTCTCTCGAGTAAGTTATTGAAATGTGTTAAAGATCATTTTAACATACTGAAATCATACCATGGCATTGTCTCTTACTGATACTCTTACTGAGTATTAGTAAGAGACAATGCCATGTTACAGTAAAGTAAAGTTTGCTTGACAGAAAAATCCTGTTGGAAAGACAGTTATATTTCCCAAAATATAACTGCCAAAAAAATGCATGGAAAATATGGATCAAGTTTTATGGTTATTATTCATCTGGAAAAAAATAAAAATGAGGGGAGAACAGCAGTTAAGAGGAAAAAGATGAAGAAACTAAAAACTTTACAAAAACAACAGAAAGCTGTCATGTTTACTGAAAACCTAGTTGTCCTACTGCTGCATCAAAATTGATAATTAGCTAGAAAATCTGCACTCCCAGACATCTTCCCACCTTTCTTTTCAAACTACTATTGATGAAACTCTTAGTGAATGGGAATTCTAAGTTCACTCACTTTACAAACTTTGTGAAAAACACTATGTGTTGAGATCAGCATCTCATTTCTCGATTAGTATGAAAAGGCTGAGGAATAAGATTTACTGCAAAACAACAAGTTGCAAATTAACTGCAAATTGTAACTGGATTGAGGCATTTGAAATGAAACTCTTTTATAGTGAATGACTTTAGGAATCATATTGGATAAAGATTTAATAAAATTATTACAAAAGAGATTTTAATTCCGATAGCAGAAGCTTACTTCATGCAACATTTATAAAAAAAAAAAAAAAGTTACAATTTAAACAATCCCCAGGAAGAGCTAATAAAGGGATGTTTTGTTTAATTTTCATATCTCTATTCTCCCTGTGACATGACTTTAAACTGAGAAAGATAGTGCAGCATAACCTACTAAAGAGGGGTGATCATTACTGTATAGACCCCTGAAATTTCTGTAGCAATGGTTGTTTTCTTTTATAGAATATTTTTACGTTGATGATTTCTATAAACTCAGGGGGGTTTATCTAATTTGATAAAATAAGACAAACTTTGCTATGTTACTTTATAACACAATTTTAAGCTAGTTCACAATTATATATACATGATCAGAACTTCAAAAGAAGTGGAAACTTACACAAAAGGCAGGGAAGTCCTCAGTATAACTCATTAGGAGAACTAAGAGTCACTAGCTAATGTCTGTTTCAAAACCATAATTCAAACCAACAGGAGTAATATTCCAAGTACAGATGCAATCTGTAGACCAAAATATGTTTCATTAATTAAAAAAACCAAAAACAAACCTCAATGAAACACAGTTTAATATTTAAATAAGTTTCCATGGCTCTGCTTACCACATCTACTACTGGGAAATATCTTACATTTATTCTCAACTTTCAATTCAGTATTTGCATTAAAAATAAATTTAAAAATATAAATGCCATTAACTAGGAATTACCAACAAAACTTGTATAACTTTCAGAAGTTTCCTCTTGTGCTTACCCAAAATAGCTCTTATCTTGAGATATTTATGGCATAATTACATTCAAAATCCCAAAGACACCCATAGAAGAGATGAACAACAGCATACAAGACCAAAAACTGTCAGATAAAAACAAACAGTTTTATTTTACATAAGATATTCCTGAGAATTTTTGGCACAAAGATACCCATTTGTAATTTAAAAACAAAATTTTGACACAAAGGTGCTCATATTGAATTTAGAAAGCAATAGAGCAAGACTGTCTGTATTTCTAGCCTCTTCAGTGTTTTCTTTGTCACGTAAAGCCAAATTGCTTGAGCCTTTCCATGAATCCCATTGTTTGCTTCCTCATAACTCAGCAGCATTGTTCTGCTTCTGCTAAGGCTACCCACAGCTTTGTCTTGCCTCCCAAATGCTGAGCCTGAAGGTGCTGCCTCGCAGTCACTTATGCATTCTCTGTCAATCTGCAAGAATTTGTAAGCAAGAGCAGGACCAGCCTACAGAGAGTGCACCACAGGCAGAGCCCTTCTCTGCGTGTCCTCTGGGTGCATGCAGAGCCTTATTTAAAGTCTGCTTTAGGTTTTTATTTACTTATATCAAGGGCCTGAATTCTACATCAACAGCATAAGAAGCATTCAAGAGAAATCTTTGATAATGATGCAAAGGAAAAGGTAAATAAAGCATATGCTTTCATAGGGTCTTCTTTTCAGATAGTAGAGAAACAAAACAATGTACAGTTTTGTGATTATCTTCATATAGATCTATTCAGATCCATTTACAGAAGTAGGGGCCTGAAATAAAATGACAATATGTTTTGGTTAATAAAAAAGCATCAAGTACTGAGTGTTTTTCTGACAATTTATTTAAGCTGAGGTTGTATGAACAAGTATGACTTGGGCATAAAAAATAATTTGTAAGTTATTGTAGATAGGCTCCAATATCTTACATAATATTTATATGCATACTACAAAAAAAGGGAAGAGATAAACAAACATTAAAATCCATTGTTATGTATTGCTTCCACAACAATAAAAGAAGTTTTTGGCTTTTTAGCTCGCCCACAGTAATTTTAAACTTGACACAGGGAAAGTATACATTTGTATTATTTTACATTCCTATATTTACTGACAATAAACTTACCGAATCTTTGCACTTTAGCAACTAAACATTTTAAATATTATTTCTGAATAGCATCACTAAATAATTTTGAGAAGTGAGTCTGCTCTAAATCCCTCTGATTAGTTATTTGAAATGAAACATTTATTGAGTTATGGTATGGGTCCTTCCACTTTGGCATGACACTAAAAGATGCTCTTAAAAATATCTTTAAAATATAACCACTATTTTTCTGTCCAAGAATATGAACAAAACTGGGA
The DNA here is from genome assembly GCA_013397195.1 of Hylia prasina. Lineage (NCBI taxonomy): Eukaryota > Metazoa > Chordata > Aves > Passeriformes > Sylviidae > Hylia > Hylia prasina. The sequence continues at coordinate 50,023 of VYXD01009660.1, forward strand.
TATCTAAGCCTGAGAAATTAAGGAAAGAGAATGGAATGTTAACTGTTTAAGGATAAAAATTTCTGGTGCTGGCTAGGTAGTTGGTAATGTATTGAACTGTGCAGCATAACACCTATGCAGCTCGTGTAGCAAACTACAATTAGACACCTTCTTTATTGTTTCTTGGCAGGTCTACATTCCTTAGTAATGTTACAAGGATTGTTAGATATCAGCAGCAAAGAGAAACAACAGCAACTTTCCAGAAGAAAGCTTCACCTAGATGCAATTACAGAATTAGCAAAGAAAAATTAATTTATGAGCCAATGCGTATTAACAAGGTTCATCTAAGGTGAAAGGAGGGATAGCCACTATGCTATCTTTCTTTCTGCTAAAGCAAAAGGAGATGTTACACCTAATGGGAAATACCATCACACTCTGGGAAATTGAACAATACTGTAAGATTTTCAATTCAGGAATTGTTCCTTTTTCTATTTGCAGAATATCTATCACATTTCTGGCAACTACTGAAATATGGATAAGAAAAAGCTCCTGCCTATGTTAAGAAACTGAATTCATATTGAAAATAGCAATTGCTTCCCTAAGTCAGGTGAGACAGCAGATCATGCAATTGAATAGACAGTATCCTAAAGAACAATTTCATACCTAAAAATCTTGGTTTATTTAAAATAAAACAAATACTCATACCCCTATAATCCTAGGCTTAGAAAATATAAAATATTGCAAATATAAATCAATTTACACTAAAGATTGAAAAGCAAGAAGGCAAATATAACCAAGCTGTAAAGAAAAACCTGTTCTTTAGGGAATCTGTATTGCAAATGCTGAATACCTGGAGCTTGATATATGTGAAACAAATTTTTCATATAGGTATTGAAAATTGTCTTTCCCAGTCTATAAAAAATTCAATCATTTCCACATCAAGACAGTTCTCTCAAGTTTAAAAACTCAAGTTGCTTCTTTTAAAATAGATTGGAACGGTATCAAAAATAATACTAAGAAGAAAAAGTAATTTGAATTAGCAGCATTTACTTATCTCTACTTAAACTTTGGGTTTATGGTGCAGGTCCTGTAATACATTAGGATATTACAGCTATTAGTCAGTGTCTATGTTTTAAAATTAACACAAAGAGCCTGCATCAGGAAAATATCTGCTTCATTTTTTTTCTGCACATCCAGCTAAACATCCTTTAATTCTGCCAAAGCTGGATCTTTGTCACTCTGTTTTTACCATGGCCTGAAGGTCTATGAGCTCTGGTGATGATTTTCTTCTCCTAGTGGCTAGAAGCCATGGATGCCTCTCGCAGAGTGGCTGCAGAAGGATTTCCCACTGCCCTAGCACCTTGAGGCCATTGGGACACCCAAGGGTTCTCTGTAATCTACAGCAAAAGCTGCCAAGCTCCTCTGTCACATAATTTCTGGCTGTGGGCTAATGAAGTTTCCTCCCTGAGGAGCTGGGTGATGGTGTTTGCTCTGGCTTCCTTCTTTACAGGCATGGCTGCTGACATCCTCACAGAAAGTCTTAACCAGGGGTCTTCAATGGCCACTTGCCCTTCACATGAACAGCAACCAACAAGAACCTGTGCATAAAACCAAAACGCTGGAATTCTAGGTCAATTCTCCTTATGAACATTAGAACACAACATGACAGCTGTTCAGATTATTTTTATGGAGCAGAGACAAACAACAAAGATTAATTAAACACAATCAGACTCTGCAAATTTTCAAGAATAAACTCAAATTTTGTTCACAAGGCTGCAATGGAAGCTACAAATACAGAGCTTCCTAAACCATACCAGAAGATATTGTCAGGCCCCTGTGGGCTGCAGGCCCTCCTGTCCCTGCCCTCCTCCCCTAGGACTTCCTTATCCTGACCAGGACCCCATATCTCCTCCCCAGAGGCTACCACTCCCTGCCCTTGTGCCAATAAAGAGTTAAATGGGAGAGTATGAGATCAAAATTATCACAATATAAATGTTTAATGAAGTGGTATTTTTTAGAAGAAACTAATACTTTGAGAATAGAAAAATAAAAAAATAGAAGAGAGGGCACATTTCTCACAAACTATAGCAATCAGGCTGAAATATAGCGAAAAAACAAAAGATCTGAACATGGCTCATACCCATGCTGGGTATCTCCTGCTATGTCCATTAAATATAAAAACTCTATGACAGGTAAATCTTATAGGAATTTCAACATGATTTAAACAGGCTATGTTATGTACAGCTTACTTGTCAACCAGACACAAGATGATATTTTTAAAATAAAGGAACTCTTTGACAATGGCTTATCATTCAAAACAAATTACTAATATATATAATTTTTTTACCTGTAGAAGTGTAACAGATCAATTTTTTTTATATACAAAACAAAGTAATACAGAGCTATTAGAAATAAACACAGAAACTTATACAATTGCAGAATTTTAAAACCACATCTAACTCTGGTATGTTGGACTAAAAGTACTTGTTGAATAAAAAATCTGTCATCTTGCAGATCCTAGAATAGTGCTCATACAGTACAAGACTAGTTTAAACATTTTACAGAAAAATCTAATGGATACACCAGTAGACTCAATACTTCTACTAAAATTACTAATCAGACATTCATGAGTGCGTTTTTCCTCTGTAACAGGTTCTTTCCTCTGCTTTCTATACTTATACTGAGACTTCTGGACAACTTTTAACATTTAAAAACACTCTTGATTTTTTTTTGCAAAACACTCTTCTGCAATTAAGGCCTTAAGCAATTTGCAAGATGAAGTAAGTTAAGAATACTCTGGTGAATGGAAAGGAATCTAATTTGAGTTGTAAGAAGAGATAAAAGACACCACAGGTAAAGGGCCAGATGCGGTGAATGCTGTCATTTCCGCAGCAAGAAGTATATGCACATACTAGATAAATATTTCCCTGGTAATTCTTCCTGCTTCTGGTATCTGAAGAGTCTAGGTGGACAAATATACAAAATTCATTGGCTGCCAAGGAAGACTTGCATCTATACTACAGGTTCTCAAGTGTCAGAGACACTATCTGGCTTGTGCAGTAAACTTCTTCACAGCTAATGTCTGAATAATAAAACAAAACTCTATTGTCATTTCTAGGGTCTATGGCATGATCTGGCTAAATTAGATATTGCACTTGTAGCATGAAGCACACATATCAAACCTTGTCAACCATTGTAGTATTTCAGTGTTTGTCATAATTTTAGTGCTCTCAAGACAGGGGAAAACAAACAAACAAACAAACAAAACCACAACAGAAAATGTGATTATCTCTTTGCAAAAATAGGGGTTTTTTTAGGGAATCCCACTGATGTGTCTGACAGAACTTTACAATCTGGAAAGACTTGCTTTTCAATGTCAGCATCCTGCATATAAAATTTACATATCTATTTCTGTAGTGGTTATCTATTTCTGATTGAGGATTTCTTGTCCTGCTATTATAATTATAATTATAATGTCCTGAATATCAAGTCCCATGTCTAGCTCTGTGCATGTCTAGTCCTTTACCTGGATTAATTTCTAGGCGAGTCAGTCAACATTGAGACCTCTATCTCCCTCTTCAGTAGTCTTCTAGCTGTGGGCACAAATAAAGCCCCAAGTTGCTCCATCTCTGCTATTCCCTATTACTCTAAAATACTAAGTCACAGATGTAGGTTTTCTGCTATTATTATCCATTCCAGCATTGGGCTACTCTGCTTGGATGCGGGAAAGACAACTGAGCAGCCTTTGGGCCTGGGTTTAATTGGAGAAAGACCCTTTAAACTTAATTCCCAGTACAATAAAAATCTTGGAGCCAGCAGGCTAAACAGCAATTTGTTTGAGAGCCATGCTCCTGGGCCATAGTTCTGAGACTTTTCAAAAGCTGAATAAAACAAGTATCTCATAGAATACAGCTGTGAGTCAATTTGTACTTTACTTGAGCTTCTTTTGGGCAGGACAGATGGATAAGCATCCTAAATCCCATATGCTCATTTTAAAGCCATAGTTCCAACTAGGACACTCATAGCCCCTCAGATGGCAACATGGTGAATGGACCGTGTAGCTAAGCTGCTCATTATTTTTGAAGTGTGGTTTCCTCCAGACTTGATACTGATTTTTTTTTCTGCACAGCAAACTGAGGTTTTTAAAGCTTTGTGAGTAGAGAGAACATATGAAAAAAAATCTTGCTAGTAAAAGCATTGCACCCTGTATCCTATGGAAGACATTTGTCTGGTTCCTGAGGTCAAACTAGATAAAAAAGTGGTTATAATTTGATGATATCTGATTCACACAATCGTTTGAGGACAGGTCTTTACTGTTCCACAGGCGGCAAACAGGAGATAAATTGATGGATGTGAAGACATAGTCTTTAATTAAAATTGTAATATATCCATATTTTTAATATATATATATTTTTTATATATATATATATATATAGGAAGGGCTCTTTTCTATAGGCTATTTTTTGTGAAGTAGTTCCTGACCTTCAGTGCAGTTTTTAATCTATGTCTCAAATTATACTTATTTAAATCTTTTATTTCTTTTCTGGTACTTCTATTCCTGAAAAAGGCTGTGGTGTTATTTTGAACCTTTATTTCAACACCACTCATATTTTATTGTCACTGACATGTGAAAGTTGAGAGCAGTCTACAAATTGCTGAGGGAACCAGCCCACTATGTAACCTCGTATTAGGAACCATTTTTCCTTAATAGCAACTGTCCAGGGTTTTTTCTTCCCTGACACTAAAAGCATTTCTGTACTGGCCTTCTTCCAAATCCTGCTTTTCTGTAACTTGGTTAGTGGTGAAATAGAATGTAGGGTCTGCCTTCATTAATGACTCCCAGGCTGTGAAACTTCAGGGCAAGGGAGAGAAGAAAAAAATATATTTGAAAAGCATAATAGTTTTAATGCTTATAATTATTACTTTCTTTTCCTGAGTTTCTACCATGTCTCCAAAGTTTACTTATATCTGCATGTGACCATCTTGAAAAGCTGTCCTCTCAGCTTAATGCATAAAATCTGCAATCATTAAAGCTACTGACTATCTGAATAGAATGAAAATTACAATAGAATGAATATGGGCAAAAGGAAGAAGGAGAAAACCAAACATGGCATGCCTCTTGCAGCCCCCAGGTCCCTGCAGTTGTAGGTTCAGTGGCTCTCTGAACTCCAATCCTAAACCTATTGTCAGCTAGGGTCTGAAGCTGAGGACACCAGCATCTTGGGTTGTCCAGATAGGAAAGATGTGGAGGGAGCAACACTGATGCAGTGCCTCAACCCCCTTGGCATTCCTTTTGCAACCACAATGCACCGTGAGCTGTAGACTGTGGCTCTCTGAATCCTAAAGCTAACACAGACCCTAGAGACAGCTTGAGGAGAGATGTCTAGTATGCTATATGACTAAGTGAGAAAGGTGTAGAGGGAACAATGTTTGTACAGTGCCTTGATCCCCTTGGTATGCCTTTTGCAGCCCAATCTCCCTGCAGCTGTAGGTTTGAGGTTCTCTAAACCCTAAAATTGAATGGCAGCCTGGGGCTGAGGCTGAGGGGCCCAGCACTGTGTGTGTCCCAGATGAGAAATATGTTGAGGAACACTTACACTGTCTAGTAACTGGACTACCTTATGACAAAAGTACAGGCTCAAAGATTTATAAAGCAATGTCTTTGGTGTTTGTTTTTTCCAGTAGGTACCGTTAGAGCATCTGGGCATGACCTTGAATGGAAATGCATTTGGTTCTTCTGCCAAATGACAAGACAAAGAGGCTACTGAAATGCTCTGACAGGGAATATCTTTGGTCTACCTAAGTCCTAACCTTCCCTGTACCTAGTGCTGCTGTGCCACGGACATGTTGAATGGGAAAAAGATCCAGTGTGGGCTGTGCTGGCTGCTGTAACATCCCAGCTACACAGGGGAGTGTCTTAGGTTAAAAATGTAAGATGTGCCCAAAGTATGTATTCTATCACCATCTGAGGTGTTGGAACCAGGTGGGGCAGTGTTTCCCTTATCTTCTGCTAATGGCCCATCAATGCCTTGCCCTATGACTCATAGATAACTCTCTCCGGAAGCCGTTTCTGTTCAATGGGCCATCAAGAACCCATTACATGACTCATTGAATGATATCAGCCCATTGTGAGATGCTCCACCCAGGGGGAGGAGCCAAGCATTCCCACCTGCATATAATCCTGGGTTTAGGACAGCAGAATGAGCTTTTTCCCCCACTGGATTCACGGAGGACAAGAGCTACCAGACCTCTCTACAAGACCACTGCTTCGACAAGACCATTTCATCTGGACTGCTACTAACACCCTAGCTAACAGGGTGTCAGGTTGTATTCTGACTTTGTCAGTGGTATTTTATACTATTGAATTTATTTTATTTTACTTTATTTTACTTCTTTTCTTTTGCTCTTATTAAATTGTACTTCTGACTTGGAGTCTCTCACTGGTTTTGCTTTCAAACCAGCACAGGGAGGTATAACCAAGAATGAGAAAGCTCTCACTTAACACTTAAACACTTAAACCCTTAGCACTTAAACTGAGTGGGGAGAAGAGATTGCACGAAACTAAAGCTTGCAGATCCCCATCAGGATGATCCTCTCCAAAAGATGTATCTACAGAAGACCTTGGCTAGACATGTGTCACGGGATTTTAATGCTTCCAGTCACTGGAAATTGCACATAGAATGAACATGCTTGAAAATCAAGAAATGTCAATTTAGAGGAAAAGTTTATGCATTTTACATATTATCTGATATTTTTATAGTTCTTGGCATTATAAATACAACAGGAAAGAAGAAAGTCTTGAACAGGTGCCTGATTTCTACTTGCTGTATATTCCTAAATGTTTGTCATGTAAATTTTTTATGGATTTCTGGAGCTTAAAAGAACTTCATGCATCATACAAGATTATATTTATCAATTCACATGACAAAATTTAGTGAAACATTTCTAGCAGCCAGAAAATTACCTGGGTTTTTTGGTCTTTTTGTATAAATAAATAAAAATTCCATATGTCAAATTCCAGTAGACGGTATACTGGGGAAAAATATCTATGGGTCTAATTTCCCAGTTCTGTGCTTTTTAGAATTCAAAATGCCTCAATATCTAGAGCGTAGCTGAAACATGTGAACTTAAGGGACACCAAATTTTCCCCAAGACTGATAACAATATTTTTCATTACCTGACTAAATTACAGGCATTGTTTTAAACTCTGCAAAACAACAATGCCAAAGAGAAAGCACATTTGAATTCTGCATTTTGTGCCAACAGCGTTACATAATGAGATAAACATTGGTAATTGTGTTTAGTTCAATAACACTTTTAATTATAGTTGAGAACTCCTTTAAAGTGTATGGATTTTACTGACACAAAGTAAACAGATGAAAGCCAAATGAAGGTAATCTCATAGATTTCTACTGTCTAATTAAAGTACAGAAACATTGCTTAACCAATTCATGCATTTGGAAGAAAAGGAAAAAAAACACCCTGCTTGCACATTTGATTCACATTTTAATTATACAAATATCTCAGGTAATAAAGTTTATAGTACATCAAACCAAAAGATCTCTAGCATGGGAATTTATCCTCTCTTTCTTGTTAAGCAGGACAAACAAGTCATGAGCAGTCTAGAGTATTTGTATATATAAAGACAGATAACCAAGGAAATCCCCTGAGGTCCTGGTTCAGCAATACACTAATTCCCATTGCTCAACTTTAATCACGTCAGCAGGTCTTACTAAACTTCAAAAAATCCACCTGCACAATTTTCTTTAGTTGACTTTAGTTGAAGGTTTAACTTCTGGCAACCAAGCTGCTGAACACAGGCAGAATTCTCATCTTCTTATCCAGGGTGTGAAATTTTATATGGTTCTTTGTTGTGGTGAAGATATTCTTCAGCATTCCACATGCAGAATTATCATGCTTGGCACCATAGACTAATTATGTACCAAACATTCCTTTAAAATGACAAATTGTTTATAAAAATATTATGAGCCTTTTACATGAAGGGGAAAAGTATGATCCAAGGTGTTAATTAGCAGTGAATTTTTACAAAAGGCATTTTAAATTCAAGCCAAAAAGTAGGTTTTGTTATCAGGTGAGAAGACATTTAATCCAGGATACCATCTGATTTGTCTCACCAGTAACCATCATGTGTCAGCAACAAAGAATATTATGTATTCAGAGTAAATTAAACATGGTCAACCTCCTCTGGCTCTTCCTAAACTAGTAAATTAAACAGTGTCCAATTCCTTCCTACAAGAAAGACAATTGCTTATAAATGGTTACAGCAATCTCTGTCTTTATTTTGATGCATCTGAATGCTCCAAAACAATTCCCAACACATGCCAAAGAGTATTTCCATTAGCAGTTTATCGGCTGTATATATTTGCAAGCCTGTTCTGTCTCAGTTGCCCAGCACTAAGCTGTCTCATCCCTACATTATCCCTTCATTCCTCTTCAGCCTATGACTTGCATCACGCAATGCCATAGTTAGGAAAAGAACTTTATTCAGGGCTGCAGAGGCCTCTAGACTTGACAATAAGGTGAGTTGTAATACACTTGCAGCAAAAAACAACCAGGTGCTCCTCATAGCCTGAAAGAGATTTGGCTGAGAGCTAGGGAGGTTTGGGGATCATAAATTAAGCCTAAGTAAAAAGACAGCACATGTAGAGCTTATTAAATGGAAAAACTTATAAAAAGACAAAGCCTTATAAAAAGGCTTCTTCCCTGATGCTGATTCTGTTCTAAACATCTGTGCAAGTTGGTTTTCACCATCTCCCGATCTTCAAGGCTGTAACTGAGCGAGGGTTTTGGTCAGTGTCTGCTCTGTAAGCTTTTTATGGTCTCTGCAAGATGATCTGTTACTTGTGCCTTGAGGGCAGTGGCTTTCAGTTGCCAGTCTTTTTGGAAGGGTTCTGTGCAGTGAATTGCTCTATCACGTCTTTGTCCTATCCAGGATGCCTTTGATGGATGCAGCCTGAATCTGTCTGCTTGAATCAATATTTGTCTTAGCTCTGTCAAAATTTCATCACTGTATTCTTTTTCGTGGAGCTTCGGTGTTGTTGAATGGAAACTCTTGCTATTGATAATGATGCCAGGTAGCTGCTGGAGCTAAAAATGTGATCTTTTTCTTTCTTACTGCTTTGCACATAATTGCTAGTAGACTGATGTTCAGTTTCAAACATATGGTGAGGGATGAGCAGGAATGATCATAAGAACAAACTGCATTACAGCTTCTGTTGCATTATAAACATACAAACCACAGAAGAATGAATTCTGTGTATTTAATGTTGCTGGTTCTAATGTTAAATACTGTCAGCAATTTTTAAGAATAATCTTAGGATTGTTTGAAGAGAGAGTTATAAAGACAGGCCAGTTTTGCACTGGATTTGCAGGGGAGCTCTTAATCAACAGTGTCACACTAAGAAATGTAAAACAACTTGGGGCATAGAAAATTAATGAGCAGTGAGCAAGGAATTAAGCTCAGTGAAACTGAAGATCTGTAAGAGGAAACTGAGATTCCCTGTGAAGCAGGAGATAGTTATGATTTATTGGGCAAACTTTTGAGGAGCTAATCCAAACACAGGACTGGTTTGTAAGTGTTCAGGGTATCTCTACAAACGGGAAAAGGTCTTTTTCTCCGAGAAGAGAAGTAGCTGAAAAATAAACTACAGTGACCAGATGCCTCTGACCATTCAGGAACCCCAAACCAGGATTACCAGGAACGTACATCTAGATTGATTTTGGTGTCAGCAACTATTACAATAATCCATGACCTGCTTCACAAATTGATGTTATACCTTTCTGGGTACTGTCAGAAGAGTAAAGTCAAGGTTGGAGCAAAATTCATCAGTCAAACATTTTTATATCATAATTCTGAAAGCCCTATCAAAGTAAATTATAAAGGATTAGCTGTGATCAGTGATTAATAATCCTAAAGTGATGATAATCCTACATGTGATTATCATACTCAATAAAACAAGATTGCAGAACAAGACATAGGCCAAGTAACCTAAGATGAGGAACTATAATTCTGCACGTTTTCATGGGGAAAAATCTGTACCTTTTTTTTCTTAATTTTTGTGGATTTAGGGGCTTTTTGTGGTGTGTTTTGGGGTTTTTGTGTGTGAGAGGGTTTTCTTGGGTTTTATTGTTTGTTTGTGGGGTTTTTTGTTGGGGATGCATGTGGGTTTTGTTTAGGAGTTTTGGGTTTTTGGTTGTTTTTTCCTTTAACTGAAGAAGTTGCTCTGATATAATAGCTCAAATTAGAATAAAACAAGTAAAAAGATAGTGAAAACAACTGCAATTTGAAAATAAAACATTTCAAGAGCTCCATATTTGCTTTAGCTGTTTCCAGGAACATAATTAATTTATATTTAATTTATGCCATATGGAACATTTACAGTCCAAATCAATTCTCAGTATTGTACATCTTCATCTGCAAGAAAGAAAAATGTGATATTTGGACTCTGACTTTATCTCACTTTAAGTGAAAAAAACCCAAAAGTCCAAACCAAACCTGAAGATGAGCTTACAGCAGGGTTTTTTAAACAAAATAATATTACAAGAATCCTCCCTACTTGAAAAGAGAAGTTGGACATTTTCATTATTCCTGTAAACCAGACTGGTACATTGTGTTACTTTCTCTTCAAGGACAATTTTTCTTAGGGAGTTTCCTGTGCTATATCCAGAAAAGTGCAATGAAAACTTTAGGAAAAAAACAATAGTATGAATGTTGAAACTGCAACAATGAAGTACCACACGTGCCAATGTGAAGGAAAAGAAAACCTAAAAAACCTTTTTCTTATGTTTGTTAAATCTTTTTGGTGTATGATTCCAATGGTGGAAGCATGGAAATAAAAGAATGTTCAGATCTTCAAGCTTGAATATGAGGAAACTGGTGAAATTCCTTGGAAGGAAAACCCCATTTTTCAAATGAGATAAAAAAGCAGTATGACTATTTCAGAAAAATCCTCTGAGACCCATCTTAGGTCTCAGTGGCAGAACAAATAGAAGAGTTATAGAATGCATATAGAGAACCTGTTAGGGGATCTTTTGTGTTCAGCATGGATTTTAGGTTTTTACCCTCTTCTTTGACAGAGGAAAAAATATAATTTTAAATTCTAGTACTAAACAGGAAACCTTGAAATAATGTGAAAGCTATTCAGCTGCAGGAGGGAGAATCCTAGAGGAATCCTGCTGTGTTGAGATAATTAGGACATTAATCAACTCCCTGGATAGAGCGAAGCTGACATTCATAAATGCCTAATGCTGGTTCTCCATTCTTTTTGCTTCTAACGCTAATAAAGCTGTATCATGGTCATGCTCGCACCTCCTCCCCACACTTGGCTGCCACCTACAGCACCAGCATGCCCACAGTACAAAGACTGATGGGCACCAGAGGTTAAGCAATTGCGAGCCCTTGGAAAGACACGCTGAGGTTTGGAGCCTGAAGGATGGCAGAGGGCACAGCTCAGCTCGGGCAAACTCTGCCAGTGCTCGTGATTGATTGCTGTTTGCTGCTCTGCTAGCACTCCATGTCTAACCTCGCAGCTTCATCTGGAACAAGTTTGATTCAAATCCCTCTGCTGTCCCCAGATGCCCCATACTGTTTCAGGTCTTGGTCTTGGCAGAGGACAAACGATCTGGTTCCAGACAGCAGTGAAGCAGGTGTCCTGCTCCCGCTGTGATCGCTCTCTAATGGGGACACGCTGTGCTCAACCCACAGGTGGCTCCTTTCAGGAAGAGTAATTAAGGACCATCTCTCTCCACCTTTTCCTATTAGTCACAACAGATTATTTATCTTATGAGCCACACTCCCTCACGGACTTTTATTCTTTGCGCAGGCAGTGCTGATTCCACCTTGTGCGTCATCTTGAGTATTAAAAGCTGCAGTCCTAAAATTCAAGAAGTTTTGTGTTATGAGCATATTCTCATTTGCAGCATGATGGTTAAAGACACACCTATTTTTAGTGTCTGCTTAGAGTTTCAGGCTAATATGCCAGGCAAGTTCAGTTAGAGGAAAGAAAGAGAAACCTGAACTATGGGATCACTAGAGAGAAGAAAGCATAGCCAGTCACCTCAGCCTGGAAATTTCCTGGGGAAGAGGTGCAATGCACTGCTTTTCTCGCCAAAAATGTCAATACACTTAGTGACAGAATCACAAGTGACTAAAGATTAAGATCATGTGTCACTGAGCTTACTTCCAAGTGTGAAAAAAGAAAAAAGATTCTGACAGTATTACAATCATGTAGAGCAGTGCCCTGAGAGGCAAGGAGGGTGGTCTATTGCAGCATGCTGAAACAAAGACACTTGTGCAGGGGAGGTGTGCTGTGAAAAGTGAGAAGAAGAAAATGAAACAAAAGAGGAAAGTCAATTTCTGAATACTCATGTAGAAACGTGAAGTCATCTGAATGTCTCCTGTGACATCTGAGTGGCAAAAGTAGTAGTGAGAAAGGTAGACAAAGGGGGAGTTGCACTCTCTCCAAGAATAATCTAAAGGCCAGATTGTTTCCCAAACCCTTTGGCATTACAATCCACACTCAATGCAATATGCCAAGTATCTACAGTTTACTATTTCAATATAATCACCAGAGTTCATAACAGATCAGTTCTTCTACTGCAAGAGATTGAAAACCCACTATTATGTACTGTCTACTCTCATGGAAGTTAGGCACTGACAGCAGCCAAAGGTAGCTAGCAGTTTCCTGGCTAGAATAAATGTGTGTAGCCAGTATGTAATGTTTTTCTCATTCTCCACTACTGGGAAAAAAGATCCACTGCAGACTTAGGGAACTGAACTGCTGCTGACTGTTGCTGTCTAACAGTTGGAAATCCCCTTTGAATTCTTTTATAGCCCACAGTTTGAGAAACATTGATCTATAGGACCTAACTACAGGCTGCTGTAGAGCAGTTAATGACAAGGGAAGAGGGAGCATTTAAGTGCACTTCATTTAACTCAGTTGAAGGCTCAACTGCAATGAATAATCGCATACACCTAGGCTGAATAACAGTATCTATTGCAAACTCTACTGAAAATAGGATTTTGAAAAACTTTGTTTCTAATGATGGATGAAAGTTTTGAATAATACAGAGAGACGTTGACTATTAAACAGTTGTGGAGTTTTCCATTTTCCATGCATAAGACATAGAAATTATATTGATAGCCTCTCAGCTATTATTTCAGTGACTAATGCTCCTATATCTCCCACCTATCAGATCACATCAAAAGGAAGCCAAACAATGAAATTAAACCAAAAATTCTTCTACATATCTTCCCTTCCCAGAACACTAAAAACCTCTTCAAATTACCAGAGTGACACAGAAACTTCATTACTATCTAAATAAGAGATGGTGATTCCTTCCACATTTATTATTGAGATCTGCTTACCCAAAACTGATGGGATTTTTTTCATTGTTAATAGGTCTTTCAATTTTAAAAAGTCTGACAACCTTGAAATATGTAGTTTAACTTATTCCTATAACTGCATCCCTTTTCTTGAGAAAATGGGCTTAGTGATATAAGCTTTATCAGTCACTAAAGTACAATATGCAGTAGAGTGCATGATGAGAATGTGTGAAACTTATCCACACTCATTTTCTAAGGCATTAATGATCTTTAAAATAGGCTTGCCAAGGAGTTGTCTGATAAGATTCATTGGTTTCATATGTACTTTTACTTGCACCTTAGACTAGGGACTTGGGTATGTCTTGTAACTCTGTGTCAAACTGTCTAATTACAAAGATTCTACCTAATTTTAGGATTAATTTACTTTAAATAGGTCATTGCTTCATAAGTTCTAAGATACTCACTGTTTTAAGTTGGTAAATTCTAAGACCAAGCTCCAGCTGGATGTTAATTGTACTTTTCTTTTACCCTGTTGTTAATTAGAACTTTTCTCTGAAACACGCTGGCTTTGAATGCTTAGAAAACTTTTCTAATTACAGAAATAAAGTTAGTCATATGCAATTTACACCTACATTTGCTAGTAGGTGAAAACCCTTTATTCATCTATTTGGACTCCAGAGCAAAATAGGCTTTGGCATATTTGTGGTTATGCAAAATTAGCTCTTTTAATTTGTCATCAAAAGTTAGAGGCTGTGCTTCTCCAGTCATTACAGCTGTTCTTGAGTACATCTGTTTTAGATTGATTTACTCATTCTTGAAGGTGTTGTGAACATATCAGTACAACATCATCAGTGTTTGTAGCAGGTGCATGTAAGTAAATTTCTTTTTTGGAAACTCTGCATTTGTCTTTTTGCATATCTTGAAAAAACCTCATAAACATCTCTTAAACAGATAGCACGCATACTTTACCCTGAATTTTTCCAAAATGAAAAATGTTTAGTTTACAACTCCTGCCTGTGCTTTTTCCTGTTTCCATCAAAAGAAGTGAAAAACATGGAAGTGTGACTGAAGGACATTTTCAACCATACGTGTCACTGCACATCCTCCAGATCCTATCTTCATTTAGTATATCTTAAAACTTTGTACTGCTGTCTTTTAAAGTACTTACTGGTTTTCCAAAGGCTTTTAACAATGACAATTAGGGTGATAAACAAATGGAAACCAGTTAGAATTTTCTGGGGACGGGTTAATGGTGTGGGGTTTTTTAATAACAAATATAAGTATAAAAGAAAAAGTATTTAATAGGCTGTCTTAAGCATGACAGAGACTGTTTATGTTAATGAAGTAACAACAGCCATTAATTTTTTGAGGTATGAATTTGTCAGTACTTTCAGTACAATGACAACAATGATATCACACCTTGTCGACGTGGAACATTTAAACAGACATGCATGCATAAGCTCTCCAATGATAATTTCTTTTGATACCCTGATGCTCCACTAATCCTTGAAGTGATACATGTGTGACGTTAGACAATGCATTAAAGTTTCTCCATTACACATTATGGGAAAAGCGATTATCACATATTTCAGATTACTTTGGAAGTCAAGTTACTGTTTTTAAGGTCTGCTCTCTTTCAGAATTTTTATGCCTCTGCTAACACTTGGGATTTGTGGTATCTAGCAACACATACTGGATATTTAACTGTCTACTCCATAGGTATCAAAAAGTTGCAATTTCCCCCATCACAGTGGTTGCCTCAGTGGCACTCTTAGTTTTGGTACTTACTCTGGTATAAGTTACTATTGCTTCAATCAATATATAAGTGTAACCACACCTGATGACATGCAATGTAAGAAGTCCAAGTTTTTACTTTTGGAGTTTTGTCGGAATGGTTCTTTGCGGACTTCTTTTTTGAAGTTTTTCTACCACTTGAATATTAGTCACACATTTACCAATGGTCTTTGCTGAATTAATTAACAAAAGCTGAACTCTCACTGCTTTTATACACATTAATTTGCCTAGTGGATGGTTGATCAGGCACCTCTGCAGAAAAGAACAATCATCCTGAGATAACTTGAGTCAGTAACTTCCAGCCTAGAAAGACTAACCCCCAGTGTCCTCCTCTGCTGCCAGATGAGGAGCACAGCAGGATGGTTGGAACTTGCATGTGTGAAGAGCAGATAACATGAGGCACTCCTGCTGAGAGCATCAGCAGAGTGCAGCCCATCCCAGAGTTCTGCAAGAATGAGAGATCCTCAGCACCACAGTGTAAAGAGTTCATTTGTCAGTATTTCACAGCACCATTACAATAAGGGGTGTTGTTTTAGGTGATCAAGATGACAGCAAAAGAAAGTGCAGCAGAAACTGTCGCTAATGATCACATATTATATATGTGTATAGGAAAATATAATCTGTGTTTTAGTAATTGACTCTGGTGATAAATATGACCATTTATTTGCACACACAAAAAAATCATTGAACAATCCCTTGAGTATGCACTCTTCTTTTTTTTTTCTTATCAGAAATCTCTTCTCTCTTTCTGCTCCAGAGGAGCCTAATGTCTTTTGATGCTATGTTATTGACCTGATTATTCACTTTAGGTCCTACATATCAATGTCTAATGTATGACAAGCCTTATCAGGGTAAGTGTATTTGGCAAGATAATAAAACCATCTTAGTTTCAGGTCACTTTCGTGGCATCATA
Organism: Hylia prasina; assembly: GCA_013397195.1. Classification (NCBI taxonomy): domain Eukaryota; kingdom Metazoa; phylum Chordata; class Aves; order Passeriformes; family Sylviidae; genus Hylia; species Hylia prasina. Next base: position 66,054 of record VYXD01009660.1, read on the forward strand.
ACAAAATTTCAGAGCAAAAAAATGTTTCCTTTCAACAAGATCATGAGATACATAGAAATCTTATAAATCAGCTAAAGATACTTTACACCCATGAAAAAGAGTTTAAAAGTTTAACCGCTTATGTTGCAAGCATGCATGTCTTAGGCTGTGTGGAGGTGTGCACTTATTTGAGGTTCATATCGGTGTATATAATTTTTATTAGGTGTATATAATTCTGGGGATGTTATATCTATTTAGTGAATTTGCTGAAGATGACATAAAAATATTACAGATTCTGTGCAGAAACAGAGTTCTCTTCTGTGTTGCTCTCTATGCAGAATCCAAGTAGTTGCTGGTATTTGTGGCACCAACCTACACAGCTGACACTCCTTTCTGGAGTGAGTGTCACTCATTTTCCACATACATTTTATGGAGTCTCTGTACTCCCTAAGAGAGAAGAAATTGCCAATTACAAATTAATTGGTATCATAGTGTAATATTCTTTTGCAGGACAGCAATTAGGACCCTCAGAAGGATCTACAGCAAACCAAAACAGTATCACCCATTCCCTTTTACAGATTTAAGGGGTGAGGGAGCCAGCATGATGTACAAATAGTACTGATTACAGGTGTCCCAAATACTGAAACAATTTTAGCTTGCAGATAGTCTACTTTTATAATTTTAAAAGGCTGCTATCCACTTGGGTTGCTGTTGCAGCTGACATGTGTGTCTTCTTTATTTGGGAAGCTAGCAAACCAAGGCAATGTTAAGCCAGGCAACAAGTGGTGAGACAACGTGTGGAAGGAAGCAATCTGTCCTTGTCAGCCTGGCAACATTACTGTTATCTTGCATCTCTGTACCTCTGTGTCTTGATTTAGAAGACAGGTACCCACTAGGGAAAGCTGAAGTTTCCTTAGAATGGAGAATGTAAACCCCCCTCCCTCTGAATTATTATAATTTTGCAGTTAAGGGCTTTCAGGCAAAGATATAGGAATAACAGTTCTTTTACTAAGAATGTTAGAAATGCAAAAGTAATAGTACAAAAAAGACAAGTAAACAACAAACAAACAAACAAAAAAGCCCGCAGAAAACCCTGACAGAGCTAGGGACAGGACCTGACACTCTGTTGGTCAGGGTGTTTGGAAGCAGTCCTCTTGGAGGAAACAGATGTGGCTCTGTTGGAGTAGATGATCCCGTTGAAGAAGGGTCCAGTGATGGTGAGATGAGTCTGATCTTCCTCTGGAGTCCAGTGGAAAACCAGATGCCTGGTGTTCTGAATTTCAGTTTTTATCTAGGTAGGGACCCTGGACCCCCCACGCACTGGGTGGAGCATCTCACAATGGGGTGATGTAAATGTGTAATTGGTGAGCCTTAATGGCCCATTAGCAGAAAATATCCCCCTGGAGGGAGGATGGGTGGTGAAAGAGATAAGAATCAATACCCCACCCAGTTTTAACAGCTGAGCCATTATCAGAAAGACATCTGCCCCCTCCCCCCAGAGTAACAAGAGATAAAGAAAAAACATTTCCCCAACTGCTTTCAGCAGATGAAAATAAATACACATTTTTGCTTCCATAACCCAAGACACTCTGCTCAAAGAGTGTCTACAGGACAGCAGACTACAACCTTTGTTTGGCTGGAGATGTAGGCATAGTTCCGCCTCAACAAGTTCTCTCTGACTTTTGGTTGCCAAAGGGAAGAGTGCAAAGCATCCCAAAAATGTTAAAGTGATCCTAAACCCAAAGAAGTTGTGAATGATGAGCTCAAAACGATACAGAGGATTCATATCAAAGGGTAGAATTTGCTCAAGCCTTTGTCTCTACACATGCAGAGGTCAGAACATGAATTAGGATGTCAGATCAGCTTTAAGCAGTGATAGGTAAAAACGCACACACAAGAAAGTTAATAACCATGCTGGTGCTACTAAGTCCTAGTGGTGAGTGTCTATATAGCACATGAGCATTTCAAAGAGTTGGCTTGAAATGGGAATGGCAGGTTATGAAATAAACTGCAAACTGTGAAGCAACAGGTCAGCAAATAAGGCTGAGTGCTCTCTCAGATGCATGGGGATAAAATGTAAAGTGCTTGCTAAGAAAATGTGTAGCTACAGCCTTAGCTGTACTGAGAACAAGGATGATAGTATCATTAAACCACTATAAGGGACATTTGAAAAAAGGCTGAGTTTTTTAGTACAATCTACATTCCTCTAAGAGGAAAATGCATCAGGAGCTTATGACATTCTGGGTACTGTGACTGCTAGCAGAAGATAATGGAGGGAGGAAAAATTGTAGCTTAAGTACTTCTTCTTAATGAGCATAGTCCGGGTAGAGAGTTCACTTCCTCACAGAGTGAAAAGGCAGAATTAAATTGCCTTGATATCATTGGACTTGATAGAACATAATGTCATTCCCTGACTGTGCAGTGAGATGACCAAATGCACATTTCCCCTCCATCCATCCTTAAGCAGATAATGCTTGGTTAAACAACTCATGGGACCTGAGCAGTCCAGGGCTTATCCCTCCAGTATGGGGTAGACAGCATTTCTCAGGACTCATATGGGCATTCAGACCTGTTAAGAGATCTGATTAACATAGGAGGATGAGGTTGCTAGCATATCTCATATTACAATTTTCCAGAAAACATGGGTGTCATGAGATCAGACAATAAAGCTATCAATGAAATGATTAAATCTCCCTTGACCGTCCCCAAGCCTTGTGTGACCATAGAGCAGGAGTGCTTTTAGTATGTACAGTGAAAACTCAGAGGGCAAGAACGCAAAAGCTCCAAATGGCTCCAGACAGCTGGCGTCAGGATGGAGGTTTGTGTGACTCAGTGCTCCCCAGGGGTACCTTTTGTAGGAGGGAGAACTGGCAGCCTCAGAGACCTCTGTTGCCACCCTTTCAGGTTGCTGTAGTCCAAGGAGATTAATGACTGACAGAAGTCAGAATAGATGCACAAAAAAAGGCGGCAGAACATTATTATCACAGTTCTCATGACAGGCTCAGGTGTCTGGAACATGATGAGCTAATGACACCAGGAAAGCATTAGCTCTTGGCAGAGAGCTCTGGATGTTAATGCTCTGCTTCAGAAAAAATTGTCCTCACACAAAATTGTTTATAACTGGCCTATAGGACAATCCATAGGTCCTACAGGACTGTGTTGTCTCTGCAGTCCAGAACAGTAATTATTTGACTGCTGTTTTACACAACCTCAGCATAACTGAGATGTGAAACCTTTCAGAGGTTGAAGTTCTGATGAGCAGAAATCTATACGAATGCCTCAATAGTGCTTTAATTTGCAAGCTGTGCATAGTAAATGCATGGTATCTCCTGGAAAATAGTCTTTAATACTGACTTATCAAACTGCATTCAGTAAAGGAATTCAAAGACAAGGAGCTTGGTTCAACTGGAATAAAATAAGCATTCACAATGAAGTTCTTAATTTCTCTTTTTAGACATTTTTTAATTAATTACTCAGCTCAATTAAAAAAATGGGTTATAGAGCAGGGGATGGTTGCTTATTTATTCTGTTTATAGCATTTTTATTAAACTAGTATTTTATTAGTTCTACAGTCGCATTTCTCAAAAGTGTAACCTATATAATCCAAGAAGCACATTCATCACTTGTCCACACCACGTAATGAACAACATATTTAAAGGCAGCAGAAAACAAAATTCAAAGGCCATGAGTACACCAGGAACCCTGTAGGCTATTCCTGTCTTAATGTAGGGTATACATATGTGTATTTTGCAAAAAAGGTATTATAGGCTCACCATGCCCATCCTGCCAAGCAGACAAAGTTTTGGTTTTAGGTGTATGAATGGTTCTCTTCCAGTGCCCACTCAACATCATCTTCATGTCAAGTTGTCAATCTGCCTAATGTGATAATGGCAAAATTTTAGAAGTAGATTTTCTATCACCCTCATAAAATTAAATATTTAATTTCTCAGATAGCCATAAATCTTATTTGAAATGAATGTTTTCATCTTAACACCAGTCCTATTCATGGAAGAAGCACATTTGCTGCAGTAATCCCACACTGAATACACAGCTGTATATACAGCTACCAAGAGTCTCTTTGCCCTCAGGAGTATAAATTTATTCCTGACAGATTTACACAGAAAAAAAACCCCAAAACTGATTGTTGAAAACTGCTCACAGATGTTAAGATGTGCAGTTTAACTAGGCTTATTATTTTCAAAAGATAGTTTAATAGTGATATCTGGTATTTTGACAGGAGGAAAATATTGTGATTTTATCAAGGCAACCACACGTTACTTTTCATATGGGACTTCCATCACAAAGGATTTCAGAAGTAAATTGTTCAGTCCTTAATGAGACAACAGTTTCAAGGTGTTTTCAAGTCCCTTTGTTCCTTGCAAAAAATAAAGCCTACAGAGGTAACAAAAGGTATTTGCTGATCAAGCAAGTACATAGATGTCCAGAAAGACACAGGTATTGTTGCTGTCTTGTGTCTGGCCTATCCTCAAACACAGATATTTAGAGCTGTAGCTAAAAGACTTGTACTATCAAGGGATACCAGCTTCTTATTAGAGTGGAGCTAGCTAATTCTGAAGCTCAGATAAATTAAGAAAAGGATTACTTTTTGTGCTTGTTATACTTCTTGTTAGATCTTGAGTAAGACCAGTATTATGTAAAAGATGAGAACAAAATTCTATCAATCCTTGGGAGGATTTATTCAAAATTGTAACTGAGCCAGCTCAGATGAGGACACTTTTTCTGGTGGTATTCTGCCCTTGATACCAGGCCTCATTGTCACATGAAGATTATGTAAGATATCTAAAGATGCCTCTGGAAGGGTTGTGTCTACCTGCTGTCCTTGAATACACCTGTAATGACCTATTGCCTTGCCATTTAGGTAAAACAAATTACCCATAAAAATTGTATGTCCCTCATGCACCAGTTCGCATTTCCTGTGTAATCTTAACAAATCAAGTTTGAACAGATTTTGCCATGAGAGAAACTGATAGTCCTGTAAAAGGGAATTGCTATCTGTTTGTTCTGAAATTATCACAGCATTATTTAGCTGAGGGTCCCAGTGGAATAAAATCTTTGGCAAAACCTTAGCAGGGAATTCAGCTGGCTACAGGAGGCACCATGGTTATGGCATGTTTTAAAGTTTGCTGTCACATAAAATTTTCATACTTTAGACACAATATGGGCAGCAAGCTAGGAGAACGACTTAGATGCTTAGAGGGAATTTGGGGAAGCAATGATCAAAACTATGTTAAAGCAAGATAGAAAAATACATGAGGATGTATACAGTACAGCTGTATTTTAAAAATCTTGATCAGATATTCTGCCTTGACAGGGAAGTGTTAATGCAGGCAAAAAGCCACATAGGAAAGAGTGAAACTGTATCTGCACTGGAAAAAGATCCCTTTTTTTTCCTAAAGAAAGTATATTTCACTTTTTTCACAGATAAACTGTATTTCTCTTATATCAATACAGCTGAAAATAATCCTACTTGTGGTTTTTCTTAGCAAGAGAAAAGCAACAAAATCAGTTAAAATGTGGGAAATAACTAGATTGTCTATGTCAGCAAGTAAATCAAGAATCTTGCTTCTAAGATATTTCCATTTTATAATGGTTCTCAGCAACCACTTAGTGATTACTTTGTGTCATAAGTTGACTTCCCCTGCTCTAGAAATGCCACTACGAGGTAGCACCATGCAGTCCTATAAAAAAGTTTAAGAGATAGATATAAATATTATCACACCTTCTTTTCAGACAACTTCAGGATGTAATAATTTTGAGGTTAGGTCTGTCACATTAGTTTTCTGGCTTGAAAAATATTTTTATTCAAATTCATACCATCAGATGCAAAATGTGGTGACCCATGCAAATTTTCCTCAGGTAGAATAACATAAGGAATGCCTTTGAAAATAAAGTTTGTGATATTTTTTGCCTTTGATGTAGAGCAACTGTAACTTCTTTTGTTCAACAATCACTTTGCATAATCTGTTAGATGAGTCTCCATAACTTTAAATAGCTCCTATTTGTGTGTATTTCATATATTTTAAATGTACTTTTTTGTAACCTGTGTATTTTGAATACTTTGATGTGGAAATACTGAACTTCTAGCATTACAAAAAAACTTTCGGAATTGAGGTTTCTCATTCATTTTCAGCATTTCTCTTTTGGCCTGTGTTTTTGCTTATTTTGTAAGAGGTGACTGTGGGGTTCTGAAATAATGTAATACAAAATAGGCAAAAATACAAAACTTGATTATGCATATTTGGTAATTGAAAATATATTTGTTTCACAGTGGCATGCACACTACAGGCAAAAACTGTGTATTTGGTATTCTTTAATTCCAGTATTTTTTACAGATTACATCGACAACTTTGATCATGATGAAACCTTGGTGTAAGGAAATCCCACTGAAGTTAATAGGAGTTCTAGATATTTATTTAGTAGGGCTCTAAAAGCAACATGTAAAAGGACAGAAATTAAAGGGGAAAAAATGATGGAAACTGAATGAAAAGTGAAGAGAAAAAAGCAGTTTAAAAATGATGCTCTGAACAACTGAAATACACCTTCCAAAACAGTGTATCTAAACTTTTAAAGAGAAAAGGTCTTTTGTAGAATGCTACTGATATTGGTTCTAAGTTTGAAGTAAATGTTTCATCCACTTCAATGGGAAATGAGCAATTTTCCATCCGCATAAGTACAAGGAAAGGAAAGAAGTCACTTTACTTGTTCATTTTAAAGAAATACTGAGTAAAATGTAGTGGCAATATTTATCACTCAAATGAACCACTAACCATCAGGTTGACCCAAACATAGATAAGAACAGATCATAACTTTAATTGATCTTCCATGTATATATATCCAAAAGTGAGGCATTTACGTTTAATATTTACTCTGAACTCTGTATGTTCAGGCTGAATTAAGGCTGAATCTCCAAATATCTCTTTTTCAACACTGTATTAGCAGATGCAGAGTACTCAAGGAAGTTTTCCCAGCTTACCTAACAGCAGCTTTGGATTTTATTTCAGCTTGAATAGAAGCAAGTAGTTCCTCTAGAATTATAAATCATATATTCTTCTTGCCATACCAGTTTTATCATGGAAAAAAACCCATACTGTAAGACTACAGAGTCATACTGCATGTTGAACACAGATTGTTGCCATCTATTCTACTAAATCAAATGTGAAAATAACCTTGTAGCAACTTTGGAAGTTAATATAGCTAGCAGGAAAACTCAAAATAAGAACACAGATAATTTTGTGAAAGAGAATAGTAGCTGCAATTGGAATGGTATCCATTGTTTATGCTGCAAAGGAAACTTCCCACCTCTTACAATTCTCAGATTTCTTGGTCTTTAATTTCTTTTCTCCTGGAAAATACTGATCTTCTCAACTATCTCTAGGGTTCACGTAAGGTAACATACAATTGTTCAAGATTACACTCAGCATCACTTTATATGCATATTTTAAGCAAACATACAACTAAGCAGAAGTGATGGTGTGGTGTCTAATTTCAGCACAAGAAAGTACTATGAAGCTCAAAGTTTAAATAACACCTCCCACACCCTACCAATAACATCCTTACTCAATGTAATTTGAGTCTTTTTTTAATCAGGACTATGACAGGAACCAGGAAGCTCATGGTCCTGTTGTCTGACTCAGAAGTGCACAGATGTTTTCAGAGTGGGAATCTAAAATTAGAACCATTTACTTCCTCAGGCAGTCTCATCATATAATGAGTAGAGAATCTCTTTATACTTGAAAAAATCAAGGGATCCCATCGTCCAGCTGCTTTCTTTACCATTCACCTCTTTAGGCAACTTGGAATAGGCTGAAGTAAGTGTCTGGACATCTTAAGAGAAAAAGCCAGTGGGTGCTTTTGACCACAAAAGAAGTCGAGATCTATATACATCATAAAAAGTTGTTGATATTGGTCTCTATTCCCAATTCCTCCATTTGAGAAAGGCAACTGATGCTCATACTATTTTGATATGAAGGGTACTGTTAGGAAGTTCAGTCTTTCTTGGCTGGGAATTCTTTAATCAGCATTAACAGAAACAAGTTGTTCTCCTTTGATAGCAAAAGTTGTATATAGGTAGCCTGAGAAAAAATCTTTTTTCTTCTTTGTCTTCATCAGGTGCAAGGTGCATAAAAGATATCCCCAAACAATTCCAATCGCACCCAACTCTATATTCTTCCAAATTAACATCCCACAGCTGTTTAATCTTTCTCCATTATCCCAAGTTTTGGTATTTATTTGATATTTATGGTTGCTCCACTATATTCTGCATTAGTCAGCAATTTCATTGAGCTGTTATCTTAAATCTTCCGTTATCTACAATGCTTCTTATTTATTTTCTCATATAGATACCACCCTAACAAATAATTTTACTCAACACTAGTGATTTGCATTGAGCCTGCCAAGTATATACCCTGTGCTCTTTTCCTGTGGTCAGAGCCTTGGACATCTCATCTGGTGGCCTTCTTACATCATAGTGGACTGAGTCTACCATCTTGCATGATTAAAAAAAAAAGTGTAAAGGCAGCGTTGTCATCTCTTAATAAAAATCACTTCTCTAGCATAATGCCTGCATCTATTGAGGCCTTGGGTGCAGCCTGGCAGACACAAAGCTTGAAGGCCACCCTGAGCAACAACAGCCTCATAGTTCAAAACGACATAGTATTATCTATATTAATAAACAGAAATATCCCTGAAATGTGAGCTGGACCTGAGGACTTTAGACAAACTATTAGCTGGATTGGAAAATAGTTTGCCAGAGAGAAAACTTCCTAGGGTATTCATGTTCTATTGCTAAGAAATGTTCCTGATAATGCTTAATTTACTAGAATAGACACAACCCCAAGGTGTTTTGGAAATTAAAGTTGTTTTCCTCTAACTTCCCCTCTGGTGCTTTCCCTTCCATGATTTCTCTTGAGTAAAATCAAGATTTGGAGAGTAGAATGACAATGGAAAGCATGATCTCAGTAAAGTAAAAGCAAAGAAAAGGAAGAACTCTCATAGCAGAACTTGTAATTGGAATACTCCTCTGTTCATCAGGGATCAGGAAAACAAGAAAGTGATATAGCTTGTGTGGGTATAGAACTCTGGAGTAATCACCTCAGTTGTTGTGTCTTGTTATGGGTGCTAGAATTTAAGAAAGATATAAAGCTGTTAGAGAGTGTCCAAAGGAAGGCCACAAGGATGGTGAAAGGTTTAGAGGAGAAGACATATGAGGAGCAGCTGAGGTCGCTTGTTCTTTTCAGCCTGGAGAGGAGGAGACTGAGGGGAGACCTCATGGCAATCTGCATCTTAGTCATAAGAGGGAGTAGAGGCACAGATACTGATCTCTTTGTTGGTGACAGGACCAGAAGAAATAACATGAAGCTGTGTCAGGGCACATTTAGTTTAGCTATTAGGAAAGGTTTCTTGACTCAGAGGGTGGTTGGCCACTGGAACAGGCTCCTTAGGGAAGCGGTAACAACACCAGACTGTCAGTGTTCAAGAAACATTTGGACAATGTTCACAGGCACATTTTTCTGGTGGTCCTGCGTAGAGCCAGTAGTTGGACTTGATGATTCTTGTGGGTCAATTCAGGATATTCTATGATTCTATGGTAAAGATAATAGCAATGTACCATATAAAAAACAACGTGGTCAGGCAGTTTTCAAACCCCTCAGAAAACTGAATGTTGTTTAACCTTAGCAGAGGCACAAAAACTTCACCAGAATCTGTTTTCAAACCATGATTTTCTTCAGTTGCTGCTATCTTCTACAAATCATCTTTTGACATAGTGTTTCATCTCTTGAGTTTTCAAATAATAAAGCATGGGTTGACCACATGTAACAAATAAACCTTGAGAAATCAGTGACTTTCATTATGCAGCATAAATAGCAGTAGCAATATTAACAAAACATTTACGGATGTGAACTGAGGAAACCATTCCCTTTCTACTACTGGCAACTGTGAAACAAAAAAGGATTCAGAGTTCTGTTCTGTTGCAGTTGCCACCATTTTTAGGAGTGCTCTTTTACTTCAAATTTAAAGACAATGCTCTCCTTTTTTATACCTTTTTATTTCTAGTATGATGAAACTACTTCTCATTTAGGACAGTTATTGAGACTGAGATATTGCTTTCTATTTTCCTTGTAAAACACAATTTCCTTTCTGCAGGTACTTGATCACTTTACAAAGCTATGATCTTGGACAGTAACATCAGCAATAATTCTGCATCTGGACAAAATGGTTTGTCAATTGCACTAATAGAGCTGCTGCCCATTTCGTGAAGCTCCCATTTGTTTTTATCAGTGATGGAAGCAATGATCCAGGTGATGAGAAGGAAGTTATTGTAGCAGCTAGAGACTGACAGGAATATTGTAATTCTAGTAACTATATTTTCATATTTCTGAACAGGTGAAAACAAGCAAAGGTGGCATAGCTATAGTCTCTTATATTCAGTGGTGGTTTGTAAAGAAAAAGAAATCTGTACTCCAGTGTAAATCAAATAATATAATGCAGTTAGATTTGGTTGTGGTTGTCACTTAGCAGATCAAAGTTTCTAGCAAACAGTCAGGTGCACTGACTAAAGTATTTGAGAGTGGTGACTATGCCCTTATTGAAGAGGAAGAAAAAGTTCAAGAGGAATGACTCTAAGGTGATATTTTTCATTTTTACTGTCTCTCAAGCAAGCTTCACCAAACACATTATGAAGGTGTTGTTTGTGCAAACAAAGTGTGAAATCTCCCCACAAGATACCAAGTATTTTCCTGTGTCAATTTGCAAATTCCATGATGTATAAGATTTATAAAAAGATTCTGCTTCATTGACATAAATTTTATACTAAAAATGTTGCCTGAGAAATGGAAATTAGAAGTTTCAATCAAGTTTAGAACTAATTCAAATTTACCAGCATTTTTATATGTATATCATCAAATGAAAATATTGCAGACTTGTTTAGATCAAAGCACCCCTAAAGGCTTACCCAGCTGCAAAACCAGTCTCAGTATGTTGAGAATACAGCAAAAATATTTCACCTGGATTCTAGTATTTGCATGAGTATTAGTTTGATCCTGATTTATGCAGGGAAGTAACTGATTTTTTTTTTTCAAGAGGACTAAAATGCCTGCAATTTTTTATCATATTTCACAGTTCAAACTTTAAGGCCAGTATGGCACACTTTTTTTGCCAAAAAATAGTGATTTTTATTTTCTCTTCACCCTGACAAGTTACTTAAAAAGATGTTTCAGGTGGCAACAATTCCACATACTATACACTAAACAGATTGGAGAAATAGTATTTTAGCCATGCTAAATGTCTTATACATTAGAGACATTAGATTTTCATTTTTCTCACCATCAAGGGAACTCCTAAATCTTATGATCAGCAGTTTATGACCAGAAAGTAGCTTTCAGATTTTTTTCCACAGCACTGTTAACTGTTGTGTTCAGAGTTCACTTAACACAATTTCAAACATAGTTGATATTTTCTTCTTAGGCCTTCAAGTAAAATTCTTAATACAAGAAGTTTCTGATAGTCAAAATACTAATCTTGATATGTGCTCCAGTTCCTCTACTGCCAGGTCTCCCAGTTTATTCTTGACAAAAGATACAGAGTTTTTTTACAAAGGATGTTAAATGAGACAGTACATGTACCATACCATCTCCAGAATTTGTTCTTTAATCAATATCTCTTCAGCACCTAGCAGAATTTCGACAGTGTCCTCTGCAATTAACATTTGCTTCCTTCACAGGAGAATCAGTTTCCTCATCTATATCAGTGGTTTGAGTCATTTGATATGAATTCAAATAATTTCCAGCTGTCTCATTCTGCTTCAGGTCTCAGCAATTTTACTTTTTACAGCTGAGTTTCTTCACAGGAATCCAAATCTGAAAATAACAATGTGAACATATTTCCACTGAGTCAAAACTTCATATGGGTGTGAAGTATCATAAATCCTTTGTTAGGCACAGAGCACGCATGAGCTATTTGACAGTCATGACACCCACGGGAGCTACTAGAGCAAACCTTTCAGCTGATCAAGTGCTGAGAGTAGTTTTCCATTTACCATCCAGTGCCAAACATCTACAAATTCACTTCTTGTACAATCCTGACCTTACAGATGCTTCTATCTCTTTAGATATTTTGCATCTGTAAATTATATTCCTGCTTTACTTTACCTTCTCTGCATTGTATTTCCATGTATTCTTTTTATTTTTCTATATATTATTTTTGTATTTCACCTCTCATTTGTTTCCCACTAACCCAAAGAACAAGTCCCAGCCACTAGATCAATATTTACTAGCTACTAGCAGGACTCTTGGCAGATGCAACTTTGTTGCTCATAGAAATGTGCAGAGTGCAATTTTTTTATCTCAGAAAGCAGTCTTAGGGAGACAGGTAATTTCCTTCTTGCTGTTGGACATTTCAGAATCAGCTAAAACTTTTGAAATCAAGTAAATTACAACCTTGGTTTGAAAATTCAAGATAATCCCCATACAGAAGTAATGTGACTGACTGTTCTCTGATTTGCTGGCCCAGGAGTTAACGCAATACAAACACATGTGACACAATGCAGATATATTAATCCTCTCCTACAGAAAGTACCTGTATTCATCTTACTGCAAAATAACAGAAAGCAGTCATTTTTATTTCTTGCATTGGCTGTCCAGAAGCATTAAATAAGAAGTTTTGTGACCAGTTTGAGTAGCATGATAATCACTTCACCAATACTTTGACTTAACATTTTAAAGGTACTCATGCCCAGTCTCTCTAAGTTTCATTTTTCTTGCATTTCACTTCAAAAAATATTTTATTCACATGCTTTTATCTAAAGTTCACTTTTCTGATATCTAAAATCACTTAATTTACCTCTGTTTAAATAAGTAATAGCTAAATATGTAAACAGCAGGCTTTTTAATGATTTTATCTGTAAACATTGCCCTTACATTGCCAGCTCTGTCATTTCAATAATTTATTTTCTTATAACTAGACAGAGATTTAAAAAAATATTTCCATTCCAAGTGAATTGTTTTCTTACAAGCAAGTCTTTTCAATATATTTTCAAGTGTTTCAACCATTCTGAGACCGGAGAAAGATCTCTTATATAAATGTAGAGAAATATTATTTTAAAAAATATTTGAAAGAATGAAAAGAAATAAAGGGTTTTTTTACCCATCTTGCTTATCTTAACTGAAATAAAAATAAATTTTAAACCTTTTAAAATTTCTGTTTTCCATACTGTCTTCCTGCATATACCTAGGATCTTAATGACAAATACACACCAGTGATCTCAGAAGAAATGTGCATTTAGTGCTCTTCAAGCTTACATATATACCAATTTTAAAACCCAAAGAAGTTGAAATTTTTATGCAATATTTTTGTAAAGAAGCAATAACAAATGTTCAGCATATTTAGAAAGGCTATAGATATTTCTTTTATGTATTCAGAAATATCAGTGATCAGATCATGCTGTTAAACTCATTCATCAGCTATGACATTTCCTGCAATTTTGTGTAAAAACAAAATCCAGATCCAGATATAAAATCCATTAAAGCACCATTCTGAAGTCTTCTGGTCTTCTGCCTGCTTAGTGACCACACTGTCTTGAAGCAGCCTAGAATCTGATGTTAACTTCTATATACTCAGATGCTTCGAGTTTGTTTATGTTTGTAAAGACTAATGTATTGAAAGAAGTTTTGAGAAGCTCAGCCTTCATTTCAGAGCAGTGCAGCACAAAAGGCTTAATCTGATTGTTGCTTCCCAAAACTTTTTCAAAGAAGCGCAACCTGACTGGCAGAACAGTCTGTCTACATCCTCCTGCAGGAACTGATGGTGATTGAATGGTGATTTATTCTAGTTAGTAATACAAACACTATTCTTCTCTCTTCTCAACATATTGTTCATATTTTTACATGATTAAAAATATTTTCTTTCTTTCAAGGTAGTTTTCTCACTAGTGTTCTGCTTTCCATTTGTTGCTTTCAAGAAAACATCGTTTTAATCATGTCTTCACTTGTGCAAAATTTTTGGTCATCCTGTTTGATGATTTTTTTCATTAGAATAACACTTTGTGAAATTAAACAGGCTGGGAATTTTGCTTAAAGATACTTATCAATCCTTGTTGCATCAGTTCTTAAAACTGTGCATGATAGTTTACAAACTACCCATGATAATTTACAAACAGTTCTTTAAAAAGTCAGGAATTAAAATAAACTATTGTTTTAAAAGGTTGGTTTTTTAATTGCTGAAAGCTACTGTATTTTTTACTTGTTGGTGCTGCCAATTAAGACATCTTGAAGAGATCAATTTGTGGTTTCTTATAAAGCTTGCTTTTCTTTTTGTAAAAAATACTTATAACTCCCAAGATAAAAAAAGAATCTTAGTTTGACAATCTTTATTCCAAGTTAATAAAAATCACAGCATTATAAAACAAAACCATAATCTTAGTCAATATTATATGGACTGGGAAAATTATATGACTTTGCCATTGGGAGACTGATCAACTAAACTGTTCATCAAAGACAAAAGTCAATGCAAACAAAAATTTCATGTTAGACATTAATAATGTTCAAAAAAGAGAAAATATATCCCTAACTAAACTAATAAGGAAACAAATTATGGCATACATAAATACGTATGCAAATATTGATGAACTAACTAGAGATCTGAGTAAAATTATACGGACTATAGATGTCTGCCAAAAAACCCAATACCACATCCAAAAAGAAACCCAAAAACCCATATATTACATAACAGAGAAAATAAAGTTGTCTTAAACTCAAGAAGAATTTAACCAGCACATCCTTTGTTTTGCCTTAAGCATTAATTGATGACAGAATGCTTATTTGTATAAAACTAAATATATTTTTTTCTGTGTGCTTCAAAATTAGTATCCTGTTGTATTTATCAATCTAGAAAGCAAAAGAAAAAGCTGTGTTAAAAAAAGATGACCAAAACTAAGACTTTGAGTTGTCCATCTGTGCAGTCTTTAATTGTCCTGGCATTTATAAGAAGTTATGAGATTCTCCAACAAGATAGTTTATTTAATTGGCAAAACGAGCAGAAAAAGAGAGCACTTCAATTGGTGTACCTGTGAGAAGGTATACTGATGTTTATAAATTCAGCAGAAAATAAACCTGGGGCAAGTCAATACTTCAGACTCTAAATTATGCTAGAAGAAATTTTTTTCAGTGCACAACTTCGTTTTATTTTAAAAGGATAGCCTTAAAATACAACTTGACAGGTTTAAAGTCAACAGTTTTGCAAAATCATCTCAACTTCTACCCACAAAATGAAGTAAATTTTTTCCTGTTAATCCTCTCCTCTTAGGTCCCAAGCATTGCTTACATGACAAATTAGGTCCTTATTCAGGTGTGACCTATCACCATCAATTTTGCACTTTAGCTATACTCTAATGAGATAATATTTCCTGGTTCTATTTTACTTTTTTCCTGACATCATGAAGGGGAAGGAGAGATTTTCACAAGCCATGTCTGGTAAAAAAAGAGTAACCTCTGCCCGTGACTTCACATCTACGAATGAGAGAGAGCCCTTAGCAAGTGCAGCAGCCACCATTGGATCTTTGTACTCTCAAAGAGGTTCCATTAATGAAACCTTTTTCTTGTGAGCCACATCCATCTTTCAAGATGATACCTGATGCTTATTGTTTAGTTTCACTTAATTATGTAGTTTTCAGTAAATATTATGTAATTGAACTGAAAACGGTTGGAAATAAATTAAATTTTACAGAATTACATAATATTCTGAGTTGGAAGGAATCCACAAGGATCACTGAGTCCAACTCTGAAGCGAATGATCTCTATGTGGATTGAACCTGCAACCTTGCCATGATTAGCAAGATGCTCAGCTAGTTGTGCTGATGTCACTGTCCAAATAATGCATATTGGAAAAAAATACAAAAGGGAGAAAAAATTTGGAAAAATGTCTAGGTGTTTTTAAGCATAATCAGATGAAGACAGGAATGACAAGAAGTTATTTTCATGAAGTATTGTTAACTACCAAATTTCTCAGTCTGCATTAATTTGTTTTGACTCAGGGAATTGGCTGCATTCACAGTTACTGAAAGCCTAGTTTATGTCTTGAAATAATTCAAAGTGGAAATTCTTGCTTAGAAGTACTAATGTAAAACTATTTTGTACATATCTAAAAATTAACTTTTTCATTCTGGTTATTTATATAGGACATTAGAAATTTGCAATGGATTGATGATAAAACAATACACAGGCTAGTCAAATCATGTAAATGCTTCATCTTTATTGGAGGCAAAGAACACCATTGGGATTTTGATGTTGAAAGTAAAGAAGAAAGCTGGAATTGTCATCATGAATCTGATATACCTGCTGTAAATTTGTATTTTGAAGCATACTTACTTACTTCACTGTAAACAGAAAAAACTTCCAGCTAATGAAGGAAATTCAGAAAAAAAAAAAATTCAGATGGGGATGTCAAAGCAGAGGGAGGGAGAGGAACACCGAATAACATGGCATGCTAAGTTCCTTTTATTGGGTGGATCACATGAGGGCTGCTGGGGAAAGGTGGTCATCTTCTCAAACTCATGCCCACACATGCATTCACAGCATCATCTGAGCCATCAAATTGACCCTGTCATGGTTTGTTCTACCTTGAGATAGTAAAGTAGAGGTGAGGGGAGATAGAATGCTGCTCTGAACACAGGACAATGGTCCAGCCCAGCAGCATGGTCATGGTCCCACTTTGAGCATTCTGTGTTTAGACTGTGACAAACTGCCGTGTGGCAATGTTCTGATCTCTGCCGGGAGTGGGACACTGCAGCCAGGCCTGTCAATCAGATCTATCCTTAATGAAATCACAACTCACCTTTTCAAGTATTATAAATCTTCCTGCAGTTTTTGATTTCTAGCTTGTGTCAAGGCTCATTGCATTGAATTTGTGATTGCAAACTCAAAGCAAGCAAATTATTTCCAAGGACATACTCCTATGTCTATAAATGACACATGAAATTTAACTCTTTTGATATGGGAGATTAAACAACAAGCAGAACTGGTGAAAATACCGCAGAATAATAGAAAGGATAAGGCTGGAAAAGACCACTAGAAGTCACCTGGTATAAGGTCACTGCTCAAACAGGGTCCCATATTACTTTGGATTGTGTTCAGATGTCTCTTGAATATCTTGAGAGAAGGGACTCCGAAACCTCTCAGAGCAGCCAGTTCCAGTGGTCAATCATCTGCACAGTAAAGAAATTCTTCCTCATATCCAGGTGGAGCTTCCTGTGTGTGATTCTGCCCATTGCCTCTTGTCCTATTGCTCAGCACCACAAAGAGGGGCCCATCCTCTTAACACCCTCCCTTCAGAAACTTACAGACATTTTTGAGGTGCGCTCTCAATAGCCCCTTCTCAAGCCTAAACAGGTCCTGGTCCCTCAGCCTTTCTTCACAAGAGAGATGTTCCAGTCCCTAAATCTGAATGTGATCCACTGGGATCTGCCATTCAGCCAGTTCTAAATCCACCTCACCATCCACTCATCCTGTGCACACTTCCTGAGTTTGTCTATGAGGCATTGTGAGGACATTGTGTTGAAAGCCTTGATAAGATAGATGATATCCACTGCTCTCCTCTCATTCATCCAGGTAATTTTTTTTCATTGTAAAAGGCAATCAGATAGATCAAGCATGATTTACCTTTAGACAATCCATGCTGACTACTCCTGATTACCTTCTTGTCATCCATGTGCCTAGACATGGCCTCCAGAACGAGGTGCTCTGTCACCTTTCCAAGGATTGAGGTGAGACTGGCTGGTTGGTACTGCCCTGGGTCCTTCTTCTTGTCATTTGGAAGACTGGGGTGACATTTGCTTTCTTCTAGTCCTTAGGCAAATTAGAAATCATTACTCAGGTTAGTGAGTCCAGACATATGAGGAAAATTGGAAAAGCTGATGAGGCAGCAGGGCACTCTTTTTAGGAACAATACTTATATTTATTATAAATTTTGTGTGTTACATGTTGGGGGGGGGTTATGTCAGTTTATGATGTCTCAACCAAAGCACGAAGTAAAAGTGTAAAAATTTGTGTTTAGTAATGAGTCTACTGCTACCTCAAAGTAGGAAATGTTTTTGAAGAGAATGCTGGATATATATCTCACTGAAGCTGGAGAGTAAATCTTGTAAAAATAACATACCACCTACTACTAATAAGGTACCCAGAAATCAACAATGACTAAAAGTACCTGCTATTGACTTACCCTAAATAACCTAAAGAGTTTGTAAATAAACTCATCTTTGAGTCTTTCAAAACTTAAATTTAGATTCATGATGATGATAAATTTAGATTCAATTTTTATTATTATGCAGTTATTTAGGCTTTCTGTTTGTAAATAGAACGAAGGGCCGAATTTAAGTTTGGGAGAAAATAATAGGTAACAGTCTTATTTTATAAGCATGCTATCTGCTCTCTAAATTTCTGCTGATCTTTCTGAACTGAGAAGCTACTGGACTCATTTTATGATAAGAGCAATATGGAACTCTAATCTCTGCCAACCAACAGTAAAAGGGAGTAACAACAGGAGAACCATAGAATAATTTTTTTATTGTGTAGGTATTTTCCTGCTAGAAATATCTAAGGTATTTATGATTAAAATTAGATAATAAAATAGATTGCTGACATAGGTCCTGAACTTATTTTGAGCTGATCATTTAAAAATCTCTTCTGAAAGCTTTCCATAGACTTTGATTCTAGCTCTGTTACTGGAAACTGTTCACACTATGTACAAATTTTAAATGCTGATGTGAATAGGACTTGAAGATTCATCAGTATTGGAAAACTGATAGTGACCACATGTAGAACATTTGTAACACAATCATAGGAACCTTTCCTGTGACTGAAATAGTATGCAGGATTGGAAGGGAAATTATGCTCCAAAAAAGAGTGACATTTCAGCATTTCTTCTAAAGAAAACTAATTTAATAATCACATAGGTTTCAAACTCTATAAAATACTTAATTCACAAGCTTCAAAGAGAATATCGAGTTCCTCCAGGTTAAGTATTATGGTAAGTATCATTAGATACTAAAATCCAATGTAAACACCTCAATACTTTAGAAAAAAAAGTATTTTAAATAAACAATATAAAATTATTTAAACCGATGAAGAATACAGAAGTTAAATAAACACCAAAGTCTGTGCATTTAGAGTGAGTTTAGAATTATTTCGACTCTGTAGCATTTAGAGTATATTTTTCTTTCTTTCTCCACTTGCAAAAGCATATGTAGCTTTTGAACATCTTTCTGATAAATGGGATTTGTATTAAAATTTTATATGTATCATTATAAATTTAAACTAAAATAATTTAACAGACTATTCAGATGTATTGATTCCTGTATCATAGCTGAAATGACATTACACAATATATGCTGTTTTTCCTTTTCTTTTTTTTTTCCCAAAATTGTTCTTACAGATTTGTTTGGACTTCCCTTTTTTTATTTTATAACCAGTGTTAAATACCATTTCAAGAATATTTTTTCATACATTTGGTTTATAGTCACCTACAGATAGGGGGCTGATTTTGTAAAACTGGCTTTTAAATTAGGTCATCATCACAGAAAAATCTCTTCCACCTGAAGTGTGTTTAGGCTTGTCATAGCACAATTTCAGCCACTAGTTCTTACATTTTTCAGTATGATACCAATTAATAGTGTTTGTTAGCTGTGTCCTTGCCTTTCAGCCTTGATAATATCATGTTGTACCAGTGGATCTTTTTTCTTTTTTTTCTTTGAAAAAATAGAGATTCACTGAAATGTACACTCTGCTTACTTTTATATCTTATTGTATTTCATTGTTGTAGTTCTTGATATTTTTTTCTCTTTTTTTCATTGCACATATTAACTTGATACATTTTTCAGAATAAAAGTATTGAATCCTTTAGGAAACCAGCAAGAAAACAAGTTGTTTCTGCTACATCACTACTGTGTTTTTATTCATATGTGAAAAATTACTGATAGAAATACAAGCACCATTTTAACACTGTACATGGCTATATCCTTAAATGTAAACTTTTTAGAAGAAGACATTAAAGTGCAATGTTATAAATTGCCATCATTTCCATCTGTGTGGCAAAGTTGGGGTTTTTTTGCATGGTTCAATTTTAAATTCTCCTTCTGAAGATCCCCTTTTACTTTCACAGGCATGACAGATACAAGGCATATTAGATTTTATTTTCAATAGTTTCCCCTTTTCCTCCTGCCCTCATTCCTAACATGATTTCCACCACTGATTATCACAATAATGCAACTGTATACAGATAGTCAAGCATAGGATTGATATTATCTTATCTTGTATACATTTTTCTGCATACATAAAATCAAACATTCAGTGAGATAGAAACTGTATTTGAAAATATTTGAAATACCAAATAATTGCCTTACTAAGTTTTTGCCAATGATTAAAAGGGTGTTTATTTGTTTGGTTTTCTTTCATTTTATGCCAACCAGTTGTCAATGTTCTGATGGTACTTACTTGCCTTGATCAGCTTCAGTCAGGACCATCACCCATTCCCTGCTCCCATCATGCTGGTACCTCCATTTAAGTTCAGACCTGACCTTAGTTCCACCATACATAGAGGTAGACAGAGTTATTTTCTGCTGTCTTGATCCTTGGATGGATTTGAATAAGTTCTTTGCCTGATGAATACTTGAAAAAGCACTAAAGGTACTTGGGGGAGCGGGGGCTATTTTTGTAGGATGTGAAAGAGGGTAATTTATATCAAGGTTTTTGGAGTAGAAAAAGAACTTTATTGTTTTGATTAATCTTTTAGCTTGAGAGCTTGAAATTTATTTTCTTCTGCTCTGATTCCACTGTCTTGTCCTGAAGCCTGTATGTTTGAAGTTGTTAAATGGAAGCACCTTTCTCTGGTGATTTTTTCTGAGAACCTTCCTAACTTTGATTTTCTCATCTTCTATGATGTTGCTAGACTTAGTAAATAGTATAATAACTACCAGCTAATCGGTCATTTGAAATTCAGTGGGAGTTTATATCTGGATTTTTAGCTGTAACCAAATGATGCAGTGGGAAGAAAGAAACCTTTTTTGTCTCCATATTAAGTTTAATGGCTTTTGAAGAGTAGAATTCTTGGAAAAAATAGGTAGTGAATGTTCTTGTTAAATCCTGAATCTGAGTAAAATTATCTTAACTGTAAAGGGTTCACTTTAAAACATTAGTGAATTACAACCCTGAGTGGGGCATATGTATGTGTGTGGCAGCATGTGGGCAATGACAGAAATCAGGCTTCCTATCAGATTACCACAAAGCTATTTTGAGTAGTGCAACGTGTGGGAAAAGAAACAACCATGCTCTGTACTCCATCTTCCCCTCTTTTCAAAGACTTTCTAAGGAGCCATGGGGGCTCAGCACAGAGTGAATTTTCCTCTTCAGTTACTTAGCCTGAACTGAAGTAGTAGTGTGACTAATGTATCATAATGTTGTGACTTGCATGTGGCTTACATGGGCCTACTTAGTCCTCCCACTAGCTGTAAATTGTATTTAAAGGCTGATAGATACTTTTAACTAGAATGTAACACTAGTGATGTATAATTTCGAACACACAGTACTCCAAGTAATAGATCATATTTTTACTTTCTTAAATGTCCACACATTACAGCTATACTGTATTAGTTTGTATTCCGTGTGTTCAGGCAGCAGTTTTCACCCCCAGATGGCTATTGCTCATAAGATGAGCTATTGCTCAATAATTGCCAGTAATGAATGGCACGTTTATTCCAGTCAGATGTTTGTATCAGATGAGTCTCCCATCATATTTGTTTCTGTTTAAAGGGTGTTTGATGTGTGAGTACAGGTCAATGGAAAAGAGAATGGAAGAACTGATGTAAGGAGGAATTTCACTGGCTGGTTTAGTCATCTAACATATGCAACCTGGTCTCTGTGTCCAGCCCTGGTTTTTCATCAACAGAAAGGTCTTTTCCTGTTGTGAGCTCATGTCAATTGCAGATAATTGCAGCATTCTTACTGCCATTGATGACAGGTGCTCTGTGGCACTGTGAGGAGCTCATGTGTTTTGTAATCCCCAGTCTGGTTGAGACTAACATGAATAGTCTTTGCATTTGGTGTAGAGCCTAATGTGATCAGCCACCTCTTTCCCTTGATGATCCTGCTCACTTACTGCCAAGCTGCCTCATTAAGCTGTTCATTGGCAACTTCTCCTTTCTCCCAGAAATCTCCCTCATCTCTCTGGCTATCTAGATTTTTCTAGGTTTTGGATGTCTAAGGAAGACAATTGAACCTTGGGAATGAATGGTAGTGGGAAAAGGAAGTTATTCTAAATAAAGTGAAAGTCAGAGCACATGATGACTGGAGTATACCGATTATATTTCTCAGGAAAGATAAGGTACATGTCTGAAAGTCTACTTGGGCCGGACAGTGACCTTTTAAACAAGTAAAAATAGTCATTGCTCACCTTAACTGGAAAGGTCATATATCTTAGTTTGTCAGTATTTGACCCAGTAATTTTTTCAATAGGCAATAGTTGTACCCACTATGACAGTTGGACATTATTATATTATTCAGGAAAAAAATGTTTCAGATACAGTCTGTTTTAGACTGATTCTGTTGGGTGGATGAAGAACTGTCTAGAAAGGCTTTTTAGTTGCGCTTGGTGGATTCACAAGTGTTTCCTTTGAATGAAAGCTTGAAGGCAGTGTGAGGTGAATATAAATATGAGAGGAAGTAATACTGCACCATTCTGCTGACAAGGTCTCATTTACAACTGTGGTTACTACAAACATGAAGTCGGCTGTGACCCTTTGGTTTGCTTTATTGGCATTGCAATCAAACAACTGAGCAACTTATTATAAGACTTTAATTTAAACAAAGCAAAACCACCTAAACTCAGGTCAGGAATTCAACATAAAGCAGTTCAAATGCAGGTGTTCAGTACACCCACTGTTTTCATTAACCAGAGGAGCAAAAGCTTTACCAAGGTATGAGTGTAGACTGCTGCAGTTTCATAGCTTACTTCCATGGAATACTGAAGTGGGGACACTAGTTATTGTCAAATGTTTGTGTAAGCCATATTTATAAAGATTTTTGCCTTCACAATCACATGTTCATCAACTATCTCACCAAATGCCACCACAGAACCCAGAGTGCCAACTTCCATTTGCAATAATTGTGTAGCACCACAGTTGACCTCTAGTACTGGGAGACCTGAAGATGACCTGTTAAATTCTGTAGACATATTAATTAAACTGAATTTCATTCCATTACAGAACTGCAGTATTGCTTTTAAAAAGGTTGAATGAATCAGTTCTAGTAACATAAGTGTTGTGGTATGTTGTCAAAACCAAATTAAAATCTTTAAGATAGGGGTCTGGATGACATGCTGACAGTCTAAATGAAACTAACCACTGATTTTCAGGCACTTAAATAATGCAACTGCAATTAGTTTGGACATGACACCTTGCCTTGTGTCTCAAGACAAATGCAGTACCAAAAATGTAGACATCCTCATTTTTGGGCACTGCATGTGCCATGATCTCTTCTGTACTGACCACAGTCACTCACTTGCATCAACAGCATTTCCAGTTTTAGGACATTTAAGAAAAGCAAGTTTGGTTGTGGGATAACCAAAGCAAGCATGGTAGGTTTAGAAGGAAGTTTTGGGCAAAGTGTGTAAGTCTTGCAGTTTGCCAAGCTTGAGGATAGACATAGGTAAAATCATGTCTTCTTTTGCCTTGATTCTTTTAAATTGCAGACTATCTGTACCAGGTATTTATCATTTTCAGCAAATGAGACCAAATGACACTCAAAATTCCTCAGATGGGGGGCTACACCCAAAGCACGTCTCTTTCTATCACCTCTTCAGAAGGAGCTGTTTATGCTTACTGAAATGAAACTTTGCAAACAAACAAGAAAGCAAAACAAGCAAACAAACAAAAAAGCCCCCAAAGGAGTGCAAAAAAGTAACCAATAAAAAATATAAAAGGGTATTTATAGATGGCAAACTGGATTTATGTATCATAGTTGCTCAGGCTGCACTGTAAGATGACCTTTTCAAGGCCTACACCCCTGCACCATATTTGGCTGTGGTTTGTTTTTGATTGTTTCTTCTGTTTTGTAAAATCAAGTCACTTCCTTGGTGGGAAAGCAAATGTGCCTTTAGAGTTGTCTGCTCCTATCCTTGCTAAAGCTTTTAGGAGGCAGATATTATTTTATAAAAATTACAAAGCTCTCTATGCTTGTTCTTGTTTCTTCTAGTTTTAGTTAGTGCTGTCTCCAAGATCTGAATAGGAGTGAGCCTACCATCCTGACAATGTTACTGTTCTACTAAAGGCTAATTTCCAGACTCTCAGTTCAATTGGCCTGCCTCCTCACAAACTCTCAGAAACAAAATCTTGTGACATCGTGGGACGAACTGGGATAGTCTTGGTGTTGAAAATGTCACTCTATTCCTTGAGGTGTTTAAAGACCAAGTGTTACTTTTCCTGTAGTAGCAACTTCCACAAGTGCCATCTTTTGTAACTCTCAGATGACTCAACAGTTGTAGCTGTCAAAGCGTAGAGACTGTGACATAAATTCAAGGAAGTCCTGGTGAATAATGTAATTATATTATCCTTGTAGTCAAGCTGAGGTTTCTTTAGCACAAGCAGCTAGTTGCATTGTTTCTGTACATCTTGAGCAAGGAGGAATGGTCAAAAATGCTCTATATTCTCCCTTGCTACAGTGTACCCTTACGCATTGTATAGAATAAAGCTTTGCTTTACATAGAGCAATTTGAACTGCACTATATTTCTTTCTGTGAAACACTTGCATAAGAGCATGTAACGATGGAAAACAGTAAATATTTATCCTTAAGTATGAAGTTTCACTGCCATAGTATTTCTGTTGTGACCCAAAGTATTGTTTTATTTAACAGTCTATGTACAAATTACTTTAATTATAGAACTACGACATTTTGTCATCTTGATGTAATCTTCACTCTTTCCAGCTCTGATGAATGAAAAACCTCTCCATGCAGGAACATTAACATTTTTCTGGCAGCAGAAAGCATTTGAAAATAAAGCAGTAAATCTGTGGCTGAATTTGACTCCACAATGAATGTGTCCTGCCTTTGAAGTTCTGTCCCATACTTACCTGTGCCTGATTTTCATGAACCTATTGTGTTTGCATGAGAGAGAAACCTGCCTATCACAGAGCATCACAGAGCAGGCTGCATATGCAGCAACCTCAAACGATCAAACAAAGTTTACCTGCCTGTGTCAGAACTCTTCAAACTCTTCTGTTAAAAGGAAGAAAACAGAGGTAGTGGTGTGGAAGCACACCAGGACAAGATCTATTTTTAATCTTTTGCTCTTTATATTGGTTCGGTTCTTTAAATTGGTTTACGCTGAAAGAACCTCAATGACTGACTTTTGTTATACAATAGAATGGCATGAATATCTGTCTACAACTGCAATGTCTATGACCTGCCATATTTGGATTGGGTTTCATAACCTGGCATGAATGTTACTGAGGACTGCAATGACAGGGATACCCCACTGCTGGCATGTGGTAGCATGAACCTGGACAGTAACACAGATTGCCTACCATGTGAAAGTAATTTCCATCTGGTTTATGGTTCAATATACTGTTTAAAGATATTGCAGCTTCCTGTTTTATCCAATATGTAACATTTCCTAATTGCCGCTTGGGAAAAAATATGAGGGTTTATAAGGATGAAGCCTTTCTCAGTGACAAGAGATTCTCACTAATGTCTGGAGGACTGGACTTGAATCCAGGAAAGAGCTTTACTCAACTATCATTCCCAAAATCATTAGAAGGAAGAAGGGAAAAGTATATCATATTTTTCATAGCAAAATTGTTTGGAATAAAGCAGGTTTTCCTTGTTGAAGAACACCAGTGAATTTGGGACTTGCACTAAATATGTTTCATCTGGAAATTTGCGATCATGTACATAGAGTAATCCTGTAGAGCTGGGAAAAAACCCAATGATTTTCCTTTATCAACAGGGTTGAAACCCTTTCTATATAATCTCACCAATGGTTGGTTATATAGACTGCATTCTGGAGAGTGCAGTCATAATTTTAATTAATTTAAAACTAGGTTATTTGATCTTTAAGATAAATTCTACTGATTCTTCAACACTGAAAATTCAGTCATTTATCAAGAATTGGGTGAAGTTGAAATGATATCCATCATTAATTAAATAACTTCCACCATCTTTTTATTTCAGAGTCCAAATTCTCTGATTTTTTTTTTTTAAGAACTTTATAGCCAATCTAACATAACATGCTTTTGATTGTGAACAGTTTCTAATTGGGAGAATTATGATTGCAGTTCATGTTCAGAAGACTCAATGCTGTATGCTTTTGTCCCCTGCTGTTTTCAATTTTCTTTATATTCCATTCTCAGCTGGCTAGTTCACTGCTTAATATTATTATTCCAGATATGTTCTCTGCCTCCTTGAAATTATTTGAAAACCTTAAAACCCATGTCGAAATTCAGTTTAGTTTAATAAGTTAGTCTGATAACTGGCTGCTCATGAGCAGATCTGACCCTCTTGCCTTGGGGGTGGTGACAGCTGTCAGAGGCACAGATGAATGCCAAGGGCTCATTTCCACTTCATCTATCTGTTTTTAATTTAACAGAAATCTGCTAGAGAATGAATTCAAGTCACTGTTGCAACACAGTCACCTGCCCAAAACAGAAGGATTCTGTCACTTGTGTAGCCCAACAATCCCATAAGACTGAATTGTTAACAGAGCACTCTGGGAGTAAAAGTTTTCTTCTATACTTGTCTGAAGCAGGTCAGGTGGATGGAAGGATCTTGTTACTCCTTCTTACTTTGTGTTTAATCAAGAAAAATCTTTTAAAGCACTAGAGAGCTTGAACTGGGGAAAGGTATTACATTTAGTTTTCAACTGATAATTACAGTGTCCATTTTACTTTGGATTAGTTAGGCTTCTCCATTAGAAATTTCGCCTTTTGTCTGAGTTAAAAGCATACATTTTGACAAATAAAATCAGTGTTCTTTCTACTCTGAAAATGCCTTACACTTTCATTTTTGGTGTCTTTTGCAGTAGGAACAGAAAGACTAAACAATCAAACTGAATGTTGGGTAGGTACTTAGCCAAGAGAACTTTAACAGCAGTGCTACCAAATTATGAAACAGCAAAACTCTTTGTCTGTCCAACTATATCAGCCGTTGCACAATCATGTTTAGGAGCCTTTTGGAAGACTTTTGCATATTCTTGACCTATGTGCTAAGAGAAGCTTTCTGTTTATATATTAAAATTAGCTGTGTTCATTCCCTAGTGCAATGTACCATAAGGCATTAGCTTTAAAAAAGTACTGCTTGAGTACCAAAAGATGTCTGGTTGCAACAGCATGGAAATTTGTGCACTGATTTACTCTTCCCTTTGGCCAGTGCTTCCTAATGAAAGTCTTATAAATAATGTCAAACAAACATTTAATTTCTCTTAGGGAGAAATCACTCTAAGTAAAGCAGCATTTGCGTAGTAGTGCACTGGAAAGAATTTGTCTTATAAATAAAATCCAAATGAACACATGCATGTTCATTAGCTATGTAAAACATAGTATGGCAATGCATCAGAATACAAGCAAGAATGGAAAATTATTAAATATTTCTCTTTTTTTGGTTTTCAGTAGGATTAACTGCTCAGACAAATGCTGTACTGTTTGGAACTTCTGTTTTGTAACCAGTTCTGTTGATGAAGAACCCTATAGATGAAGTAATCTTAAAGAACAGAAATATCTATTAATCCTCTGAGATAATTTTTTCACTTTCATTTGGGTCTTGTGGAATGGCAAAAAGTGGCAAAGATGAACTAATAGTCTCTCCTGACACAAAACTCTAATTGTAAAATTGAAACAACATAATAAATACATATACATGCCTATAAATGGTGCAAAAATTCCCAGAATTATATGAGCTAAATAGAACTTAGTTATTTTGAAATTAATAAGCACTGAACATGAAACAACAGAATAAATTGTTTAATGGTCTCTGTTTAACAGAACTGTCAGGCAAATTAGACTCATTCTTTTCGGTTATTCCTTAGTCATAATTATTCCTTAATCATATTTATTATTATTCCTTAATAATAATTCACTTTAACCTAACTTCAGGCACTTAATCTGAATTTTCTGTCCACTTTTCTTGGGGTACATTGCTAAAGAAAAAAATAAGTTTATGTATTTTTGCTTAAAATTGTTTCCATGGCTGGGTACTCTATGATGAGCTTTCTAGTGAAAATCCTTAATTTAAGAGTGTTTTTCTTCCAATGTGTTTTTTATATTCAATAATTCTTATAATTTGTTTACACAAATGTTGCCTTATTGAGGAGAATTTTCTATTAAAAAGACTTGGCAAACTTCTCTTAGAATCTACTGCCTTCCAAACAGTGCTTAAAAATACTCAATGAAGAAATTGAAGTAAAAGCAACATATGGAAAACTTTCTGGTTTTTGCTGATGGCTCTTCTGTATGTATTTTTTGCATTGGGAATGTGAGTCTGTAGAGTAAAAATGTGAGTCTGTATAGTAAAAATTAGGCACAATATAAAAGATATGCATTTCTTACCCTTGCTCAGTGCAATTGTAAAGGTGTTTAGCTTTTTTTTTTTTTTTTTAAATACCAGAAACACTGAACACATGGAGAGAAATATTACCTGGTTCTATATTGTAATTAAATCGTTTCTCTTCATTTGTAGGAAAAAAAAAATTAAAATTAGAGAATCCTTCACAATAAACTTTTTAAATGTTGTTACTGAAAAACCTCTAGGTTTATTTTCCTTTTTATTTTTAATCTTTAGTTGCTACAGAGTTCTCATGTAAAAACCAGGGAAGAATGTAATTGTTAGAGATGTTTTTGCAAGACAAAATTTTTGCATAATACTATATTGGAGGGAGGAAAAATTTCTCTTGACCAATCTTGTTGTCAGAGTCCTATTGTTGTATTTGGCCATTCAAGAGGATGTCATCACCTGTTCTGTCAAGCATACTAAAGAAATAATATTTTTGAAAGAATGCAGCAAAAGGCTGTATATTTTCTCATCTTAATTTACTTAGGTAGGGAACACATGTATTATCTGTGTAACCTTTTGGCAATAGCTGATTCCAGTTAAATGCAGGTGACTTTTTAAATTGTTATCTTGTCTTTTTATCTTTCCACACAGTTGTCTTGAGGGTCATCTCACAAATCTGATTTCTTGGTATCATATGTACCAAATTTTTTCTATGCTTTTTTGTGAGTGGATCTCTATAAACAACACTGAATACCATTTTGACAGGTCACTACACTGCCAAATATGTATTTTCTTCAATACTTCCATTTCTTTTCCCGCATTTGAACAGTTATTCCTCTTGGGAAAAATATGGCTTTGGAACAGCGTTAGACTAAAAGATGAAGGCAGCTTATGGCCACCTGCTGTCAGGCAGCATTACACTAACTGCAGCTTCTCATTTCCTGTCATGATCACTTGCATTTGTTTTGTTCCCATTTTGGAAACTGAGATTGCTCTGCATGATGAAATACACAATAATCTGGTCAGCTCTGCCCCCCATGGTACTGTGTGTTACATCACGCTGACAACAAAATAAGGAATTGTAAAAGTTTATTTTTAAAATTTCTTGCATATAAAAGTTTTCTTTCCATGAATAAACCTTCCCACCTCACCTTCCATCTCACTTGACAATATTGAGGAGCATTGAAATTCATTTTCACAATATTCATCACATATTCCTCCTTGACTGAGAGGGGATATGGGGAGTATATTTTAATTTGAGAAACACTTGGTGCTGCTCTCAGGAATAAACATGTTTGTCTATCCTATAAATATTCTTCCCTGGATTGGAGTATAACACTGACTTAGAGGAGCTATTGACATGCCTCCTCTTCCTATAACAAAGATGGTGGAGGTATCTTGCAAACAGTGTTGACTGGCCTTCAATAATACACTCTGCTGTGAACAATAAAATAAACTATGTTGTTCAACAAAATTCAATTTCCAGAAGCTGCTGTCTCTGTAGAAGGCTCTTGCTCTTGCTTTGTCTTCTAGAAGTGACATGAACACATTGGTGATCATGGGAGAACTTATGTTACAAGAGCTTGAAAAAGCTTTTCTGTTGTTTGCAGCAGTGCTGAAAAATTGTGCCTTCAATTCAGAACACAGCTTCCAATTCCCTCCAAGCTTGGAATATATGCATGTGTGAGCATAACACTTCTCAGAAGAATGTGCTCCTTTTTATGGGTCCAGTTTAGCAAATATCAGAAGAAAAGAAGAATCATGGAAGAAAAGTCAAAGCCAACAAGAAGCAGTTCTACTAGTAGTCTAATAGAAGAAGAAGAAAAAAGGTATAATTGAATTAAAAATAATGTTTTTTTGACCACTGTTGCCACTAGTATTTAAAATTCTCTCTGGGCTGGCAACTGCTAACTAGCTAAAACTTACTAAAAATGAAGTAAATTTTTTGTCTTAAAGTGTGATGCAAAAAAAATCCACAGAACTTTGGTCTGTAACATCATTGACACAGATTGTTTGAAAACAGATTTACCCTGAAGATTAGGTTTAATTCAGTTTCATTTAAATATTAGCATATTTACCACTTACTGTAGTTTTTCTATGGTCTTTTTTTATTGTAGTAGCATGTAAACTTTTGGTCTTCCTAAGGAGATAAAAGACAATTCTACTGCATCCTTATGGGGTTGGACCAACTATTGTTAGACAAGGGCAATACGACTAGGAGTTGCTAGACCATTAACTGGATTGCTAGACTACCTTTCAAATGCCCTGCTTGTCTTTCCTTAACTCTATTACTTGGATTCCTGAAGTCATCTAGAAGTCCTAGTCATGGACTAAGTCCTATTACAACAACACCAGTTGTGTTTCTCTCTTGTACAGTTTCTAACTGAAAATCATTAGGGTCTAAATGTGAAAACACATGCTTTATTGCCATACATGACATAATGAATGCTAATACAATATATTAATACAATAAGCTCTGATTTCATCGTGAGGTTCAATGAGATGAACCTATATGGTTAATCCTAAACTAAGTTATTCCATGATTTAGAAAAAAACAATGTTCCCTTGTGCCTTCAGTAAGAGCTTATCTTTTATAAAGATAGATATTTAATGGCTTCATTCTGTTGCCTAAGCATTGTTATGGCTACATTGCAAGTGAGGCTCAAATGTAAAGTGCCAGATCAAACAAAAGCAGTAAACGTGTTTCCCTTTAAATATAAAAATCCTGTGTCATTCATAGCATCACTGTTGTGGGATGCCAGACTGAGCAGATGCATACTTGTATGCCTGAAGTAAAGTAACAGGGCAACTATATTGTTTTCTCCGTATGTATGAACTTGCATTGATGGTTGGAAGACAGCATTGCCATGGGTTATTTGGTCTTCACAAGTTTGGGTTTTGCAGATCTGTAGATGGTATAATTAGGTAACCTCTGTAATATTCCCAGAAAATTCTAAACCAGAAGGTTTCTCTCTTTCCTTATCTTTCAAGAGTCCTTTCAACCTGGTTCCTTTCAACTGATTATTTCATTTTTTTCTCAACACTCCTCAGAATATGCCTTTCTAACAATATAAATAATAGCATCACCCAACACAGCTCTGCCACAAATAAATCCTTTTTTTGCTCTAAAACTTATTTTTTGTAAGGTGTGCTCCAGACTGGCTAATCAAAGTGACCATGGATTTTAAATATTTATATTTACAAAGGGCATAGACTATGCCAAAATCAAGCTTATTCTCTGGTCTTATGCACAGGACATCCAGTATAGTAGACTAAATGCTGTATCCCCAGCCTTCTATAGGGTTTTCATCTCCATATGGAGACAGATTGATGGAGCAAGCTTTTTTTTTTGGGCCCAAAACAGTCTTGTTTCTTATAGAAACAAGTATTTCCTTTCAAAGATGGATAAACTTTAATGATGAAGTGCTGGGCTTCTGTTTCAATGATATAGTTGTAGACAAGGAATCAGGCTGATATGATGAAGTAGACTTTCACATGATGGTCATGCAGGGCCCATTTCTCTCCTACAATATAAAATTGTTAAGGGAGTGCTGATACCACAGTTCTCATTATGGAGTGTCTTTGCTACAGGTAATCACATTCATTTGCCTTGTCACCATAGTGAACATCCTTGTTTCTCTGACCCGTGAGAGTGATACCTTCTCCTACGTTTTTACTTTCCCTCCAGTTACTAATATGTGTCCATGAATATGACCTGTGAGTACTCTTGTGACTCCAACCTTGACTGACACTGAAATGCTTAAAATTGTCTCATGCTCTGATTCTGAATCCTCCTGACTTTCAAAAGAATTTGTCGGCTACTAGGTTTAACTAGATTTAATATTATAAGTGATTTAACCTACCAACATCTCTTTAAGATATTGAGATCCAAATTGCAGCTTTTAATCTGTTTCTAATATTAAGTCAATCATTCCATTACAAGTTTCTGTCTTAATTTCATTGATCTCATTATCCATGAGGGTTTGTAACACTAGTCATCTGATTAGAGAGAGAACCTTTAATAAGGTACCTCTTTTATTCATGATCTGCTTCTTATCTACAGAGTTTACCTGGCATAGGAGGTTTATTTTTAAGCCCCTGAGAATAATCTACTTGCTCAGAATTTTCCTACTCAAATAAGACTAATGACATTAATTTGCATTATTTTTATTATTGCTTCTGAGAGACATACTTATCAGGCAAATACTGAAGGAATAATGCCTAGTCTAGGACAGGCAATATAGATTATGCCAATGAATTTGAAGTGCTAATAGCTAGAGTTGTTATTTTAATTAGAGTTTTTAAACTAATTTTTAGTTAGAACTGCTTTTTCTTCCTTATGTCTTTCTGCACCTCTGACACCAACACCACCACCCCTCATTTGTCAATCTCGGAGCACCGCCTTCCTGCTGAAAGAGTTTGCTTAGTCTAATTTGCCAAAAGGTATATTTATTACAATGTCATGAAAGAAGAACAGGGTGAACTCAGTAGACATGATAACAGCAGTGGAACTGTACTAGCAACTGTCTGAAACACTAGTTGTCTGTACTGTCTGAAACACTAGTTGTCTGTACTTGTGGGAGCTATTTACCGTATTAATAACAATTCACCCTATTTCATAAGTTGTGACAGCTTCAAATCTCTGTTACAGAAGAGGATTTTTTTTTAACTCCAGTTATTCTATTTCAACAAAATTTCATTTTTTCCAAATCACAGTACTTGGCCTTCCAAAGGGAGGGAAGTTTTCCCTGTGATATACCAGTAAGACACTCTTTCACTTAGCTGCTCTTAAAATGGATCCCTAATTTCTGCTAGGCAGATTTGCTGTCATCTCTGTGACTCTCCGATTAATTCGTCAAGTTTAAAAAAGGACTGTGGGAACAGCTGATCTTGTTTTCATCCCCCAAAATTTGACAAGTTCAAATTTAAAACTGTCTCCTGCCATCCTGGTATATGCTCATTATTAGTGCAGGACATTCTCATCTACCTAGACATACAAACATTTCCATAAAGAAAACCAACACAGAGCTTTCATTAAGGACTGAACGCAAGAAGCCATAAAAACAAGTAAACCAGCTAAGCATAGGGTACTCCACTTTTAGATATGGAACTGCGTTATAAAAATGGATATAAGTCCATGATTTGTGAATCATGGTAGTGCCAGGGGAGCAAACAATATCTTTCCACTTGATCAAATTTCTGATTGTCAGTTTTAATTTTAAGCAATACAAATTGCTCTGAGGAACTGTTAAAAAGCACTAAATGATTAGTTGAATTAATTGATTCTCAGTGATCAGATAATGTACTTCAAGATAGTTTAATCTGCTTCAAAACTGACAAATGACTGTTGCGTATGGCCATTTTTTAAAGAATGAAAGCATCTTTATGGTTAAACATAATTATCAAAGTTTATCGATTAAAAGCTCTTAATTCTTTTTTCTATGATTTAAAATTCAAACTTAGTTATACAAAAAAGTTATTCCTTTTTCATTGTCAGGATAAAAGTAGTACAGCACTGCTTTCCAGCTACTTTTGTTAGGGAAATTGCTTCAAGAATTCATCTGTTTACTCTTTAATAGCAGAGTACTAGTATTGAGATATTAAAATAAAACATTCCGTGAGTGCAGTTTTTCAGAAGTATTTTGCAATGATAGGATGCCACTCTGATGGAAGTCATTGCTGACATGTTGTACATTGTTGATGTTCCTCTCTTATTCTTTCTGCTGGAGAAAACCTTCTCGGACATCATATTTAATGCATAATTACTTTTTTCAGAAAAAGACTTGTTTGCTATTACAGGCTTCATGCTCTTTTGTGCAACAGCTTCAATTTCTAGAACACTCTGGCTGAGCTTCATTTTGAGTCATCAGGTAGTGTACATGTACTCCACGTAGTTCTCTTGAAATTTCCTTCTGACCTAATGATGTATAACAGCCTTTACTGCTTGGCTATTTAATACTCTTATTTTTTGGGTCAGTTACACTAATTTCTCTCTCACCTCTGTTGTTTCTAGATTAATCTAGAAAAGATTTTGCTTTTTTTGAAGAAGAAGAACTTGCTCAAAATTGTGAGTTATAGGTATGCAAAAAATGCGTGTGTTATGTAGGAACAGTAGCGAAGAGATGACAATTGGCCTTTTACAGAAGTAAGCTTAAAATACAATCTGTCAAATCTCAGCATGATGGTAAGTATGGCCCAGATTTTGAGATCATAATCTGAGGTTAGCATGTCAGAATCTCCTTTCAGCCTTGCCACATCTCATTTTAAACAAGGAGAAGTCAAGGATGCTATGACTTTTTCTCCTCTGAAGCCTGAAGAACCTGAAACTGTGAATGATCACATGAAGTAATCTACCCATAAGATGAGAATTCTGAAAAAATTTTCATCTGCAGGTGATAGGCAACTGATTAATAAGCTAGAACATTTGGCTTGGTCAGTGGTCTTACATTAACAAAGTTTAATTTCCTTTTCTAGAAGATAATCCAATGATCTTCTCAGAAAAATGCCCCTGAACATCTGAAAACGCAGTGTCTAGACTTCCTGTCATTTGCCTTTAAAAGACTAGCAGTAGTAAGGGGACAATCTTGTAGTGATCCTAGATGGTACTTTCTCAAAAAATAAAAAGTTAACTAGAAAATCACAGCTTGCACTAAACTTGAAATAAGTGTTTTACAAATTTCACCTCCACATGTCAATCCAAACCCCAAGAAGGTATCTACCAGTTCTAACTGGAACAGTGAAATCTAAAATCTTCAGAAGCAATAACTGTTTTCTATTCCAATATTTTCCTTCTCCAGNTGTGGGAGCTATTTACCGTATTAATAACAATTCACCCTATTTCATAAGTTGTGACAGCTTCAAATCTCTGTTACAGAAGAGGATTTTTTTTTAACTCCAGTTATTCTATTTCAACAAAATTTCATTTTTTCCAAATCACAGTACTTGGCCTTCCAAAGGGAGGGAAGTTTTCCCTGTGATATACCAGTAAGACACTCTTTCACTTAGCTGCTCTTAAAATGGATCCCTAATTTCTGCTAGGCAGATTTGCTGTCATCTCTGTGACTCTCCGATTAATTCGTCAAGTTTAAAAAAGGACTGTGGGAACAGCTGATCTTGTTTTCATCCCCCAAAATTTGACAAGTTCAAATTTAAAACTGTCTCCTGCCATCCTGGTATATGCTCATTATTAGTGCAGGACATTCTCATCTACCTAGACATACAAACATTTCCATAAAGAAAACCAACACAGAGCTTTCATTAAGCACCGAACGCAACAAGCCATAAAAACAAGTAAACCAGCTAAGCATAGGGTACTCCACTTTTAGATATGGAACTGCGTTATAAAAATGGATATAAGTCCATGATTTGTGAATCATGGTAGTGCCAGGGGAGCAAACAATATCTTTCCACTTGATCAAATTTCTGATTGTCAGTTTTAATTTTAAGCAATACAAATTGCTCTGAGGAACTGTTAAAAAGCACTAAATGATTAGTTGAATTAATTGATTCTCAGTGAAGCAACAACTTCAATTTCTAGAACACTCTGGCTGAGCTTCATTTTGAGTCATCAGGTAGTGTACATGTACTCCACGTAGTTCTCTTGAAATTTCCTTCTGACCTAATGATGTATAACAGCCTTTACTGCTTGGCTATTTAATACTCTTATTTTTTGGGTCAGTTACACTAATTTCTCTCTCACCTCTGTTGTTTCTAGATTAATCTAGAAAAGATTTTGCTTTTTTTGAAGAAGAAGAACTTGCTCAAAATTGTGAGTTATAGGTATGCAAAAAATGCGTGTGTTATGTAGGAACAGTAGCGAAGAGCTGACAATTGGCCTTTTACAGAAGTAAGCTTAAAATACAATCTGTCAAATCTCAGCATGATGGTAAGTATGGCCCAGATTTTGAGATCATAATCTGAGGTTAGCATGTCAGAATCTCCTTTCAGCCTTGCCACATCTCATTTTAAACAAGGAGAAGTCAAGGATGCTATGACTTTTTCTCCTCTGAAGCCTGAAGAACCTGAAACTGTGAATGATCACATGAAGTAATCTACCCATAAGATGAGAATTCTGAAAAAATTTTCATCTGCAGGTGATAGGCAACTGATTAATAAGCTAGAACATTTGGCTTGGTCAGTGGTCTTACATTAACAAAGTTTAATTTCCTTTTCTAGAAGATAATCCAATGATCTTCTCAGAAAAATGCCCCTGAACATCTGAAAACGCAGTGTCTAGACTTCCTGTCATTTGCCTTTAAAAGACTAGCAGTAGTAAGGGGACAATCTTGTAGTGATCCTAGATGGTACTTTCTCAAAAAATAAAAAGTTAACTAGAAAATCACAGCTTGCACTAAACTTGAAATAAGTGTTTTACAAATTTCACCTCCACATGTCAATCCAAACCCCAAGAAGGTATCTACCAGTTCTAACTGGAACAGTGAAATCTAAAATCTTCAGAAGCAATAACTGTTTTCTATTCCAATATTTTCCTTCTCCAGTATCCAGGCAAGACTAATACTGTTACAGGACCCATGAATGGATGTCTCTTTCTTTGTACATTTTCTTTGCACATTTTCTTTGCGCGACTTATTAAACTGTTTATGCCACTGCTCCAAGAAATAGGTAAGGAACTAATCTGCCTGAAGTAGGGGGTTTTTTTGATACTTCTTTTAGGCAGAATTCCTCGGTCAACTTCAAAATACAGCCTCACAAACATTGAGAGGCTATAGTGAAAGGTAAAATTACACAGTGCAATTGCTACTTGTATATACTTCAGTTGTATCTTGCATGTCATCATACTCTCTAAAGTGGCATGCACATACCACATACCTCTCTAAAGACATATGCACATACCTCTCTGAAAACATCAGTTTCCTGTGCCCTCTGGGTAACAAAGACAACTCATAGGCAATTTGGAGCGACTTATTTTTAAAAGATGTTCATGAACAGAAGGCAGTTGAGATGTGACATCATATTCAGTCTCAGTTCTGCTACCACCACCCAAAAACGCATACTGACCAGAAACAATCTCTATTTTCTTTATTTTAATCTGTCCTATCTTTTTCTCACCTTTCTTGGAAAGACTGATTCATGCAGAGCATGGTGTACTGCTGCTTCACACAAGCTGAAGACCACATCACTGACCAAGGCACTGACACCTCCCACATGGCACTACCTGACCCACTTTGGGATACCTAGAAGACATTACAGAGGTTATATGGAGTGTTTTTCCAGATGTTATCTGGGTGTGCTACATGATGCATGTGGCCCTATCCATGCAAAATGTCATGACACGGCATTGAGCTGTATCACTTGTAGATAACAGTGACTTGAAGTGTCTTATTACTTTTACCCCTCTGTTTCCCTGAATTTCTCTGTCCCACTGCATGCAGCTGCTTCCTGACCTCTTGTCCATAAGACAAGATACTGTGCATTTGTTTCAGGAAAATAATCCCATGAAATCTGTCAATGAGCAAATGGGTAAAATTGTTCTGGATCTCAGTTGCACAGAAACACAGAGATTTTTTTTAGGATGTGAATGTAGACTAAATATAGATACTTTTACTTAACCAAAGAAATCAGTCATCAACTTCAGGTCTTGCCTCAAAGTTTGTTGTTTTGTAATTAATTAGCATTTTCATCTTTTCTGCTTTCTTTAACTGTTAGTTGGAACAGTTTTTGTGTGAGCTGACTTAGGAGAAAATCTTCAACAATGTATTTGAAATTATTTTTATTTTCATTATATTCTAAATACATTAGATTTTTAACATAATTTGTACTAAATTAAAATGTTTGAATAATTTCTCATGGCAGAATGAGACATTTAAAATCACTTGAAATCAATTTCTTTTAGAAATTAAATTCAGGGAAAGTGTGTACACTTAGGCAAGTGTCTATCATGATTTAAAGGAAGTAAAATGTGTGCCGTTCTTAATAATGCAGCATTTGGTTCTTGTTGAAAAGATTTCCTAGTAGTTCTGTTAATATCACTATATGTTATAGCTTCTATAATTTATCTCTGTACTGCTATTAAACTGATTAAAATTAAATATCTTTACCCCAGAGATAATAAAAATGAAGATAGGCTGAGTTATTTTCCCATTATTTTTTGGTGGGTAAGACACATCAAGTTCATTACATAAAGAAGGATGGGGAAGAATGAAACATGCTTAAGATGTTAAGTTGTTCAGATGTCATGGACATCTTGTGCTAAAGAAAATAAACCTGGACTTTTTAAAAAACAAACCAAAAAGGAGAAGAGTCTTTTGGTTCAAAAATGCACAATGCAGGGTAAGTGCAGTACAAGGATAGTGTGAAAAGCTTTGCCAAACACTCTTTTCTGAATACTGTAAAAAAATAAACATTTTCCTCTGAAAGTTTATAGGTTTGTGTAAAATGCAACTTTGTAACAGCTGCATTCCATTTAAGTAAATGGAAGAAACCAAGGATGGATTTGGGGGAGTAGTGATGAGTTTTAGGAATTATGCATGGGGCTGGAATTTCACCATTGTTCACAGCCTTTTCCATAACTACATTTCCTCTCTCTGCTAGAGGAGGTCCCAAAAACCTTTTCTTCCAAGGACACAAAAGTATTGTGGGGAAGTATACAGTTTTTCAGGTCGTCCTTCATTGAACTACCTCATGAATGCAGCAATACAGCTCAGGAAGCATCTGTATGTCTTGTCCATTTATCAAGAAAGTTAGAAATACATTTTGGAGGTAATGGAAGTTCAGGGACTGCTTTGGGAGCTCTACACTGAGACAGAGCATTCCCAATAGCCGTGCTATGATGTCCTTTAGACCACGTATAGCTTCAGAGTAACAGGAAGATTCTTGNAATAGCTGTGCTTTCAAAGTTCAGAGTAACAGGAAGATTCTTGTCAGAGGAAAAAAAACCCAAACACAAACCCCAACCTTTTGCATCACCCAACACCTGACTCTTCACCCTCATAATCCCGGCATTTTTCCCTCATAGTCCCTCGTGCTACTCTCATATCTTGCCACTGTTGCTTCTTCCCCCAAAAGGGACAGGGATCCACAAAACCCCTCAGTCCCGTTGTTCGCTTGCAGCATAACACAACTTGCAGAGACATCTGTGCTGCCCAGGGTTTATAAGGTAAGGAACTATCAGGGATACACTATGTAGAAACAAACAGTTCTCCTGCTACTTGAATCTTCAGCTCACCAGGAGGATGTTGGTAGCTGCATGTTTTCTGTTTTTTAAAACTGCTGCCTTCCACAGCAGCTGATCCCACAGAGGAGTGTACTGGTTATCCCACATCTTCAGGTGCAGATGTCTGGAAGGGAAGAGACTTCCTTCAGAGGCACATTCATTATTGCTCACAATTTGTGTTGCTCAGCAAAAACCTTGGCTCTGCCAAAATGCATTGGTCCCTTTTTTCAAAAGTCTGCTGCTATTTTTCTCTGCAGACTTGCAACTGCCCCCAGACCTCTAGAGAATAATCTGAACTTTGCTTTCCAGTGTCAGCCAGCAATGGCTGAATGCCACCAGTTAAGCCCTGTCTTTGCCCTGGATTGTCTCCCCTCCTTGTTGCCAAAGTTAGCCATAGGTTTCTTCTGGCCAGGTATTTCAGTCTGCTACTTCTGCAGAGTAGGAAAGTAGATCCAGACCCCAATGTTGAGCTCTGAAACATCTTGTTGCTGCACTCATTTTGAAGAGGCCAGTTACTGATGTTCTCACTTTCTTCACTCTGCAGCAAAATTTTGAGATCACTTTAAATTTAGAAGCGACTTTTTTATCGCATAGACTGGTCAGAAATTGCTCTATCTTTCCACTATTCAAACAATTTATTATTTGTATGTCTTTGTATTTTTTTTTCTCCATACATTCTAAATTCTTTTTGAGCTTTGTTTTTCTGAAAGCGAATCAAAAGATAATGTGAAGATAATTGCCTTGAAATCGAGGTCTGTCATCTCTTGAATTACACTTGCAACATTCAGAACCAGCAACAAGCTCCATGCATTTTATAGCATGTTTATTTTTCTTTTTTCTCTAATATCAAATCTCCTATTTCATTATTTGTCTTTTTACAACTAGTGTTCTAACAGAATGAATATTTCTACTTTTCAGTGTCAAATATGAGCCCTTTTTACCAATGTTATGCTACATTAAACATTTTTCAATCACAATTTTTCATTAATAACACAAACCTAATTAAAAAAAGAAATTTATTCTTACACTAAAATATTTAAGACTATTAACTGAAATATAGGCAACAAATTTAACATAATAGCATTGGTTTTCACATTAGAACAAAGTTGTTTATATACTATAATAAATATATGAATTTTATGTCTATATATCAACTCAATTAAATTAACTCTTGATTATGCATTTCTGAAGCTATGAAAATAACTCAAAAAGGCAAGATTGACTACAGACATTAGTTACTAAAATATTTGTAACTCATAAATCCATGCTCTGAAGCATGGGTGATTTTCTTCAAATGAAGTACACGGTGTGCTACCACAATCTCCCTCTTTAAGAGACTAATTCCACCTCTCTTTGCCCACCATGAATGTATAACCCCCACCCTTTCCTGGGGGCAGATACGTGCAGCACTGCAAACAGCATGTAGATGGTACCCTGTGGCTGCTCACTTACCCTGTTCGAAGATAAGTATCCTTTAGAGCTCTCTTCCCTCACTGGATTTTTCAGAAGTCTGTGCATGCCCCTGAGCCTTTCTTTGGTTGTTTGATCCCTAATGAATATTCTCTAGCTATTTTATGTGGGATAAATTTAGTTTCTGAGATGCTTCTTCATTTATGACTTAAAATACAGATTTATGTCGTCAAATACATTGTGTTCTGGGATATATTCTGAATAATCAGGAAAACTCTTCCTTAAATTCATCTAATTTTTCCTAGTTTTTTGGTATCATATTGAGTAAAATCCACTAGATCTGACTGTTTAGAAGCATTAAATATTTGTTGAATAAGATCAATTAATATTTTTCTTCCTTTATGTTAATAATTTAATATTTCTGTCACTTTCTTGCATTGCATTTATTTCCTTCTTGTAACAAAATATTTAGAATGGAAAAGCATCTTCCTTTTGTCACTAACCTGGAGTCAGAGATGAGACTGTTACTTCTGCAGTACAAAGAGATTCCTTTCATTTTTTTGCATACCAAAATTGTAATTGCCTTTGGTTGTGCTGTTAGATGCACATTAGATGTCTTTGGATGGTCAGTTACTTATATGTAAGGACCACGGTTTTATGTCTCTCTGCACATACCATAATTCATGAGATACCACAGGAGTATTGGACTTAGCAGTAGTTAGTTTTATATAACACCAAGAATTTGAATAAGGTTTAGAGCATTTTAACAGCTTCCTTCCATTCTCAGCAAACACAAACTCTGATTCCCTATCAACAGCACCTATGACTTTAAATATTTTTAGATATCTTTGTAAAATCATAATCTCATAAATAAGTAAATCTTCTAAGGCATTAACTGAGAGTGAATAACAAAATTAGCATTTATCCCCTGCTAGCTCATTCTGTCAAACTATTTTAGAAACACCAAACAAAAAATAGTTTCAAGCATTGAAAATTTAACATTTTATTGTATGCTTTGAATTACTGAAGACAATGCAAACCAAATTGCTCTTCTTGTCAGAAATGGTAAAGATGGATACCCATATGTATTTAGTTTCCAAGGGTAATTCCAGTAATATTTTTGAAAAGTATTCATGTTAATTCTGTTGCCTGTACAGGCCAAATTTGTCTTTGCAAATAGACAGTTGGTTTTCAAAAATGGGATTTTGATAATGAACCTTGTCTTCATCGTGTAAAGATTAAATGTCAAAATACATTTTTTTACATTTAGGAGGTCCTGAAAATCAGAAGGATTTCCCAAGCTCGAAAGAAGGTCTTGATGTAACTGAAAATTCAGTTTATTTTTCAGTAGAAAATATGGTTTGAGGTGATGAAAAGGTGCAGTCTAACTCCTTGACGGGGGTCTAATAAAGATCATTGTTAACAGTGGTGTGGTTGTATATATTTCAAATGTAGTGCAATACATAGATCAAAAGAACATTTTGTTTAGAGGTGGATTTGTTGTTTGCTCTACCTAATCCCTTTATCCAGCCTCATTCCTGAGCTCTGTTTGTGTTTAATTTCCTTTCTTTCTCAACCTTCTCTTTTCCCTTTTTGCTTTGCTTTTTCTTCTCTAATCTTCAGACTTTTTCCCTGTTTTAAGAACTCTTTTTTTAGTCTGTATAGGTCTATACTACAGATCTGGGCAGGTACTGTATTATAACCTTGTTCATCTGTCAAGAAGTCACTATTTTTTTCACATGTGCTCCCAGATGGACCATTACCTTATCTACTATATTGTGCTGTTTTGAAAGTAAACCACTGGGGGAAATGAATCTCACACAAACACCTTGAGAGATATTTCAGGTCAGAGTTACAATGTAATGGAAAGATTCCAATAAATTCAACAATACAGAAAAACTGGTTTAAGCCCACAAAGTCAGAGTACAGCCTGGCACCCTGTTGCTCAGGGTGGTGGTCACAGTCTGATTTAGCAGCGTGGCAGTCCTATTGAAGTGGTGGTTGCAGTCTTGTTGAAAGCGGTGGTCCTGTGGAAGGTCTGGTTCTCCTCTGAGTCCATGGAGTGGTGTAGGTCATGGTGGTCCAAGTCCCCAAACCTCAAGATTATATATGCTCAGATTCAGGCAGGAATGCTCAGTATCACCCCCCAGGCTGGGGAGGTTCACAGTGGAATTATGTAATCCTGTAAATATC
The DNA here is from genome assembly GCA_013397195.1 of Hylia prasina. Taxonomy (NCBI): domain Eukaryota; kingdom Metazoa; phylum Chordata; class Aves; order Passeriformes; family Sylviidae; genus Hylia; species Hylia prasina. The sequence goes on from VYXD01009660.1 coordinate 109,348, forward strand.
ACAGGATATTTTTGGAACCCTTGATAGTTGTTGCAGCTGCCTATTATGTTGGTGCTATTGAGCCATTATGGCCCATTAGCAGATTGACCTCGCTCTGGATATTTCTTCTCCATAATCCCTGCTCAAGTAGAGACATAGGTTTAGTGATTCATGGATAACCACAGGCTTCATAGAACACTCCAGAGAAGACATTACATAGAGTTTATCATAATAGGGACAGATATGACATGTCCTGGTCCTCCATGGCACCCGAATCCTGGCAGGCTGCCTTGATAGTCATACAATAGGATAGATAAAGCTCTCTGATTTCCCATCTGTGCATCCCATCCACAATGAGTGAAATAGAGACAGAACTACTCCTAGCCTTATGTTACCTAAATTTCTAAATTTTTGGGAAGGGACTGGAGAATGTCCTCTGCTGAGACACCATCTACAATAACAAGAGGAGCTCTCTGTAACTAATCACAAACATTTGGAAACTGAAAATTCCTTGAGCTGTTCTTCTCTTGAATTGCTTCAAGGCTCCTTTACAGAGAAAGATAATTGGACTGTTCCGACATCAATGAGGGAGTTGACCTAACATGCATAGACTGTGAGTGTCAAGGAGTTCATGTTCATGGAGCCAATTCTTGAGGTTATTTTATTTATCTATGTTTGCAGCCATAAATAGTTTTTCAGTAAATCATTCATTTCAATTTAGTCTTTTTAATAATATGTTAAATAGCCTGCTGTACCTTTTGTATGTGTTCAATTTGGATTATGCCTATTGTACAAGACTACCAGAGAATGTCTTATACCAGAACTTACAATGTTAGCTTGGCATTTTGGCATTTCTGACGTTACATTCTTTCAAGTGCATTCAGCTCTTATGTAAACAAGAGTTTTAGGAGTGTAAATTAGATGCAAAATTAAGTATATTTATTTCTGAAAAGGACTGTATATCAGTACTGGTGCTGTAAATTTCTTGTTTTGAAACAGAGATTTATGGTTTTTCCCTGCTAGATATGGTCCAATAAGTGTATAATCCATTTGGTCTCTTGTCATTACAAATCAATTTTTAGAACCACATTTTGAGGAATCCCAAAAATATTCTAGAGTTTTTTGTTCCTGTACTACTTGTGATATCTCCACAAGATAATTTATTTATTATTGAGAATACTTGTTCTTACACATGAAATTCATTGCCAATCTGAGACAACTGTGTCTACTTTTGGAGTGAAAGATTTTGTTGTGTATATTTACAGACATATATAACAGATTTTTCATCTCCTTTGATGGTACTTTTTATAGGCATTTTTCAAGTTATTTCTCTGGACAGGAACTGTTTCTATTTTATACATCTGTGTTCTATAAAGTAATTTAAAAGAAACTCTTTGGAGCCTTTAAACACACTGCACAGCTTTCTGATGTCCTGTTTCACAAACACATTCCAGCTATCTTTACTGATCCAAACCCATAATTTTGTATTTTTAATGTGGAGAAAATCCAGTTTATACTTTTCATGGTTATATATTTGTTTTGCATGGCAAGGATTTGGTAGGGGGGAGCTATAGGGGTGGCTTCGCTTCTGTGACAAGCTGCCAGAAGCTTACCTCATGTATAACAAAGCCAAAGTCAGATAGTTTTAAGATGGACCCACCACTATCCAAGGCTGAGTGGCAGCATCTCATATATTTAAGAAGTGAAAAAAATCCTGTGCAGCTACAGCTGGAGGGAAAAGTAGGAGTATGTGAGAAAAAAAGTCCTGCAGGCACCAAGGTCAGTGAAGAATGATGGAGAGGTGTTCCAGGTGCTAGAGCAGAGATTTACCTGCAGCCTATGGGGAAGACCATAGTGAGGCAGGTTGTGTTCCTGCAGACCATGGAGGTTCATGGTGGAGATACATCTGCAGCCCATGGAGGATCCTGTGCTAGAACAGGTGGATGCCCAGAGAAGGCTGTGACCCAGTGGGAAGCCTGTGCTGGAGCAGACTCCTGTATGCACATGTGGATGTAGACAGGAACTAAGGCTGGAGCAGGTTTGCTGGCAGNGGGGAAGACCATAGTGAGGCAGGTTGTGTTCCTGCAGACCATGGAGGTTCATGGTGGAGATACATCTGCAGCCCATGGAGGATCCTGTGCTAGAACAGGTGGATGCCCAGAGAAGGCTGTGACCCAGTGGGAAGCCTGTGCTGGGGCAGACTCCTGTATGCACATGTGGATGTAGACAGGAACTAAGGCTGGAGCAGGTTTGCTGGCAGCAAACCACAGACTCATGCTGCCATGGAGGTCCCATGCTGGAGCAGCCTGTGCAACCTGTGGAAGAGATCCTGCACTGAAGAAGTTCCTGAAGAACTGCAGCTCATGAGAAAAATCTATGTTGGAGAATTTAGTAGAGAACTGTTTCCTGTTTGAGGGGCACCATGCAGGAACAGGGGAAGAGTGAGAACTCCTCCCCCTGATGAAGAGTGAGCAGCAGATACAACATATGATGAACAGACTGCATCCTTCTGTGCCACTGTGGGGGAGGATGGAGAGAAAACTAGGGGTAAAAATTGAGCAAGGCAGAAGGGAGCTTGCTTTTCCATTTATGTTGCCACCCTGTGTTCTGAATAAGCTGTCTCTTTGACTAAGCAGCTGTGTGTGCCCTGTTGATGTTCCTCTGCTTTCACTGTACTACAGATATGACTCATTCCTAGTGCCCTACGGTTCTTCTACAGCTAACAGTATAAGATAATCATGAAATAATCCAACCTCCTCAAATTCATCATTATTTTTCTAGTCACTGTTAGAACTAAATCCAAAATAAGGCCTGAGCATGTCTGTGGCTGAGATTTTTACAACAGTGGGCAAGCACCATTTTCACCCAGGAGACTCCATTCCACTGACACCTTTTCAGCAGCATCATACAATTCAGCTAAATGGGGACAGGCTTAGTATTGCTCATACAATGCTGAGGCTGCACATACTTTATCAACATGGGATTCATTATAAGAGAAAGGTATTTGGTGTTGAAACTGCTGGAGCATAGATGCTGAAACTCTGGAATCAGTTTTGATGACACCAGAGTTCTATAGTAATAGTCAGTAATACTGGGCATAGAACTAACTCTAAGTCTGTCAATTTTTTCTTCTCTTGTGGTCTCAGCTTGGGTTGAAGTATACTCTTTCTGATATGATGTATTAACCTATTAGCACCTTCATGTCCTCTAAACACATAAAATGAGATTGCAAGTAAAATATGCCTTCTAAAACCTCAGCATTTTAGAAGCAGTGGTTTATCTTCTTCCTCAGAACAAGAATAACAAGTACAGGGCTCTGTGTCAGATTCTATTCCTTGAAGGTTCAGGAGTTCTTTGGAAGATTAAACAGTCTATCTTCTTTAGGGTGTCCCTGGGACACTGCATTTTCACCTGCTCTTGAAGCCTACCACCTATTCATTTCCTCCTTTTGCCTTAAAAAGTTTCTGAAAATGTGCCGTTCTTAGCAGATCTTTCTAATATCCTTCCCAGTTATGACATTCCATGTTCTTATCCTTCAATACATTGTATAAACCTTCTCCACAGGAAGCTGGCAGTATATAGGCCCTGTTTTAGCAGGGAAGCTACTTTTATGCTTTCTTTTACACCTTCTGACATTTCATATGTGTTTCTCTGTGGGTTTAATTGCTCCTTCCATTTGGCCCTGAAAAAATGTAGCTGGCCCACCCATTGCATTTAATGATGTCTGTGATTGTTTGTGAATAAAGACTCTCTTGGTGGTAGTCATCAGCACTATCAGTGTGACAGGCTGTCATCTCCCATGTAGGTGTCACTATCCTACAGCAATCCAGAATGGCTGCATTCTGAACCCATTACACTGTTGTGCTCAGTGGGACCAGATTTCACAGCAAGAGCCTTGAAATTATTCAAGTTCTCATCTTCACTTTCATCTACTCTGTAAATTTTAATTCTTAGTTGGAAATAATACTGGTAAGTAAATATTAGCAAATTTTACTTTTAACTGAGATGTGCTGATATGATGCTGGATTTCATATCTTTGCTGTGCTCAGTGGAGTCAATACCATGGACTGCAGAATTTGTAATGATACCTACAAATCATCTTAGGGTTTTATTTGTAACGGCGCTACCAAAAATGAAAGAGCTTGTAACTCACTTTCACTTTTTACGGTCTCAGCTGCTGTGCTGTTTTTCACACAGACAGAAGTCAAGTCCAGTTCCCTCTACCCCCTGACTACGAGTTGGTCAGTGGCCATGAGTTTGCCTCTGCTCTCTGGCTGTGTGAAATGTCAGAGGAACGTAGCTGGTGCTCTGCTTTACCTCCTGGGGGAAAGCCGAAAATAGCAGGTGGCTGTCCCAGCAGAGCTAAAGACAAAGCCCAATTTAGATTCCTGGTTACAGACAAATGAAAGCTTACAAATAAACAAAACAAAATGAAATTAGATTAAATGAAACTACTTTAGGACTCACATGGCTTTTCAGCTAAGGAATTCTAATATCTAGTAAATAGCATGGGAGATGTTTAAACTGTAGAACATCAGGAAGGACCCTACTATTCACCTGGAATAAGTTTTTTGTTATAAGCTGAACCACTACTCTTGCCTGTGTTCACAAACCTGTTTCCCAAAATTCCCTTATTCTAAGCATTACTTTTAATAGAATACTGCAGTTATTTAGAAACATATTTTATTTGAGCTAGCTCTACTTTTGTGTCTTTCACATGACTTCTGTACTAGCTGATGCTACTACAATCTAGGGAAACTCTGAACTTTTTTCTTCCAACTGTTTGAAGTTCTGACAATAGGCCTAATCTTACTTATAATTTAATTGCTATCACAGTCCTTGCTTACAGGGGAAATTTTACTTTTGGCTAGTCAATATCCTTGCTCTTTCATAGTTTTTAAATGGCTGTTCTTTTGTGTTATGTTAGATGTGTGTGGCTCTGATTGGGTGGTATATTTACCAGTAATAGCACATTTATTGTTCCATGAAGCATTTACAATTGTACTTCTCTCAAAAGAAACACTCCTTTTATTTTTCTGAAATCCTTATATTGTCTGACAATTTCCATGCAGTTGATTCTGGATGGCAGGAACAATAGCAGTGCATGCTTCATAATTTTTAGCTGAAACAAAATCATAGCAGCTGAGAAAAGTAATGAAATTCACTCCTTTCATGGTCATCTGTGAATATTCTCAATTTCCCTGTGAGGACATAATGCTTCCCTTGAATATTAATGCACATTTGATTCTGCCATGCAGTTTTGGATTCAGATTCCTGAAGTAAGTTGTTAAACCAGTTATAGAAAATCCTATAAAAGAGTACCAGAAGTAAACTTGAGGTAGGAAAAATGTTTCCCTACCTGCTTTTTTCCCCACATTGTTCAATGCTTGGAGAAAATAATTGATTCCTACTCTTGGACATCAGGAACTTTGTCAGTCCCTGCCCTTTCTGCATCTCTCTCTCTTCTCACAGGTGCAGCACCAATGCTTCTCATGGGATTCTGTGAGGGAAATAGTGTTGTGCCAGAGAATTAACTGTTTACAAGCTCCATAAGCATTCTGCATGCTAAACTTAATGAAGATTCAGAAAATACTACAGGGACCACTTGATGTATTATTATGCCAAGTAGTAAGCAGCACTTGACATGAATTCAAGCAAAAAAAAAGATTAGAACTTTCTCTTTTCCTATTAAGGCTGCAAATTTGTCATGGCAACCCTAAACACCTCCACAGATTAACATTTTTTTTACCAGAGCTGTCCCCAGACCACATCTACTATCCAGGCAGATTATCTGCCAGTTCAGAGGTTCAGCTGCTGACATACCTATGTAGCACAGCTACTACCATGCTTGCAGTATTCTGAAGAATTCATACCATCAGTCTTTCCACACAGTGGTGGTGGTTTTTTTTGGTTGTGTGTGTGTGTGCGTTTTAAGTTGCTAACAATATAACCAAATAGAGTAACACAAGCCTNAAAATTAATTGTAATATTTTTAATTTTTCACTTATTTACTTCTTAGAGCCTTGATCCTTTGAGCTTTTAATGTTCACTGTACAGTTACTAGCCACTGTGCACTTTCTAGTTTATGACAGTACCTGCTGATATGATACAGCTTTTCTACCACTGTTGTAACCACTCCGGGGCTTGATTTATACATATTTTCCTGTTGATTTTTCATGAGTTAATTCTCATAGAGAGGAATTGTCATGGCAATGAAATTCTTTCTCAGTGGGAATTCTGAAAACAAGGAATGTAAGAAAATTTGAGTCCATGTGAAGGGTACGGGAAAACATTGAGAGATGTAAAATCTTCATGCTTTTATCCAATATTTTAGAATAGTGTTTTAAAGTACAAAAATTTTCTTGAATGTGGAGTTTAAAGGATGTTTTTCTTTGTTCATTATATTTTGTTTGGTTCATAGAGACCATCTTGAAACTTCTGTCTCTTGAACTCCTGAGAATTCATATTGCGAATTCTGGCCACCAAGCTAAGAAGAGATTCCTTCACATTCTTGTCATGTATGCTTTAAATGTCACATAATGCTTGTTGCCAATAAATTGTATCTTTCTCATCTGAAAATAAAATAAAAGTACAAAACCAGCAATAAAATCTATATACAGGGCTAGTTATCCATGTGCATATTAAAAAAAGTCTAACTTCACCAAATCAGGAACTTTTGTTTTGACTGTGTATTATCTTTCAAATTTAAGTACATAATCAAATTTATTTTACCTACATCTTTGGCAGAATGTTCAACAGTTCTAATTGAATTGATTTCAAACAAAATGCAGGTAAAAGCTGCAGTTTTTGATGACTTCTAGAATACAACTTTTAGGTCATAAAGTATTCTAGGCATGACAAAATAATATTTTAAGGTTGAAGCATTAAGAGCTTCTCTTGATCTCTCTTTAGTTTTGTAACAATGCTATGATATTTTATGTCAATATTGGTGCACTTGTTTCTGTTTATCTTATCTGACAGGAGAATGATAGTGATATTCTAATATGGTTAATTCATAGTCTTACCACTCTGAAATCAGGATCAGTCTCACTTTTTGATCTCAGACAATCTTTCTGGAGCATTTATCACAAAAACACTTTTTTGTTGTGTGCTATTTCCACCTTTTCTCTGGCACAAACTAATGTGTATATTACATGAGTGTCTATTCTTAAATATTATTAATAGCTTGTTATCAACAGCTAAAAACTGCATGCTGAGCCATAAATAAGTCTGTTGCTTTATTATTGCTGCAAAGAAATAAGCAGCTGGAAGTGATAAACTAAATGCTTTTGGAGAAAAATAACTGCTTACTAGTTTACTATATATTGCTACAAGATGTTCTGCATAGCTTTATTTATTTGAAGATAAATGCCCTGTTCTGACAAGCTCTAGGATTCTGTAGATACAAATGATCTCTCTATCTGGAAAGGTATTTCTAGCTTCTACTTCATTTTTTTTTCTAGCAAATTGTTTTCTGGCAGCTAGGACAGGTTTGTCCTTGGATGCCAGTGATTTTAGGGTAAAACCTCTCCTTAGTACTTTGGTTGACAGAATGAAGTCTGACACTTCATAGAAGTGTGATATTTCCTATGAGAGAAAAGAGTGAAGTAATGCAAGAAATGGAAGAGGGCTAAAGTTTATATCCTATCTCCCTTTCTGGCAGGCAAAAGTAACACTCTGGGCAAGTGCAAGGTAAGAAAGAAAGCCTCAGCTCTGTACCACCCGGAACTCTGAAATAATCTATTTCCTTTTTCCAGGCAAAAGGAGGAAAGATGTGCCCTTCTTGGAGCTACCAGACTCTTTTGTATCTCCTTGTAGGCATTTTATTTTTCTACTTGGACAGCCTAATAGAAGAGTCTAACCTACTCTTAACTTGTTAGTTAGTTCTCAAGTAGATATTTATTATGGTTTTTGTCATTGTTTATTAATGTCATAATAAGACGGCAAGACAAAGAGGTTTTCTTGCACTTCTGTGGCAGCTCGTCAAGATTATGATGTTCAACTAATTAAATGTGCAGCATGAGAAATGCTCCTTTAGAGGGTGTTTCTCCAAACCTGAGAAACTATGCAGAAGTTGCACTTACTTCTAAATATGCCTTCAGAGATTAACTCCACCTTCTGTTTTTCCTAGAAACACCATTTCTTTGTTAGTAACATTTCCACTTCTTTGATTAGTCAGTGTTTCTTCACTGGAGTCCTAATCATAGATTCATTAAATGGTTAAATTTCTACAAACAGGGACACCTTTTCACTAGACCAGGTTTCTCAAAGCCTCATCCAACCTTGCCTTGACTTCTAGGGATGGGGTGTCCACAACATCTCTAGATAATGACAGCTCTACTGCTGTCTATTCAGGGTGGCTTGCGGCCTGAGATCAGTGGACTGCTTTGCTTTGAATCAAGCAAGAGTGATCTTGGGCTGTAGGGCAGTATTTAGGCTCCACTAAATATTACCTTTCAATATTACCTTTCATTAATAAAGGAATTTTCTGCTTAGGTGAAAACTCAGAAAGCTAAGATAGATCAACATTTATATTGGATTTTTACAGTTAGGTATGTAAGTGAATACAGAAAAAAATTAATAAAGGGTTTGTGTGATTTATTTTCTTAAGTTTCTAGGAAGCCCTCAGCCTCAAGTTCAGATCATATGTTACACCATAAAGCAGATCAAAAAGATATTCTATTCAACTTCACTTGAATTTTAAATTATTATTTTTTAAACAAACTTCTTCTGTGTTCCTGACCCTCTAAAAAGATTCTGTTATTTCAGTCGCATCTTGTATAACACATACCAATTATCACTGTGCCCCTAACAGTCCTTTCCATGAGCCATGAGCCACTCCACATTAGTGCCCTTTGGCACGTTTGGCACAATCTGCTCTGCTCCACATGTTGCCCTGTGGTAGTAACAGGCCATCAGGTTCATGTTGAGTTTGCACCGCCTTGGGACTGAAGGTTGCCTGGTCTGCTCTGCCTGAACCTTCCACTGAATTGCCTGCATTTGTTGTTGTTGTTGTTGTTTACTCTTTGCTGCTTCAACACTAACTTTCTAATTGACTAATTCTAATTTTCTAATTGGTTAACTTCTTTCACTGTTTCCTCTGTTCATATGGTGCTGCCATGGTTTTGTGGTGGGTACAATACTAAGAGGTACAGATCTGGTGCAATGGTGGAGCCTTTCAAGCAGGGGACAGAGGATACTACAGGAAGCACACATGTGGGATGGTCAGGGTGGCACTGGGGACCACAGAGATGTAAAAAAGAACAAATGGTCAGCTTAAAGACATGTAGATCTGAACAAAACTAGTTTGGTGGGGTTTTTTTGTTCTTTGGGAGAACAAAGTAATAGTATTGGAACATGACACATGGTAAAGGCACTATATATGCTAAATTTAGATGTAACATGGAGCTGCAGGTCAGTGAGGAGAAAGCAAGGTGTGAAAGCATAAAACGTTGTAGAAAAGACAGAAAGGAATCCAAGTAGTTTGCAGAATGGGGAAGAAATCGCCAACATGAATGTGACATTCCTCCCAGTGTAAGACTCCAACAACTCCCCATAAACTCAATGTCAAAATGAGAAATAAGCCACCAGCTGTCACAACTCACTGATGGGAGCCTGATGTTTGCTGTAAGTTCGTGTCAGGAACTCTTATGTTTCATTTTACAGTTACCTTAACTATGGCAACAAGCCCACTGCTTAGAGTCGAAAGGTGTTGGTTAACAACCCCTTAAATTCTTATAATACACTTCCAGAAGAGTGTTAGATCCTACCCAAATTCTTAAGAAGTCAAAACTAAACTACTAATCCATTATCAAACATCTTTCTTTTGCTATTAATTGGTGATGAGTGCTACCCTGTGTGTATTATTTTTCTCACCAGCATAAAAAATAAGTCTTGTTTCAATGTTCTTTAGCCAGAGATATTTTTTTAAGATTTAAAAGAAATCTGTTTTTCAGTTGTTAACTCAATCTACATTAAAATAACAATCTCCAAACTACAATCTCTGCATTAATACTGTCAGGAGTACCTAGAATAGACCAGAATATTCCTAATAATAAAAAAAAATTGGTTTTTTTTCCCTAAGCATCCTAATAAAGCTGATGTGACTGTAACTGAAAAAATAACAAGGACTTTACAGGTTTTTTTCAAAAGCAAAAGAAAGTGAAATCTTAATACATCATGTAGGAACAAAAAACCAAAAAAAAAAAAAACCAAACCAAAACAAACCAAACCAAAAAAAACCAAAAAAAACCAAACCAAACACCCGAAGAAAAATAAAGCTGTAGTAATAGATTAATTCTGATGGAATGCTAAAAATAAAAGAAAAAAAGGAAAAGGATGGTAAAATTAAGACAAAAGGGAATAAAAATTTCTCTGTACACTCTATCCAGCCCAGACAGCTTCTGTTGATTTTGAGATTCCCTTCTGGGTTTAAAGTCAAGACAGCTGTACAATAATAAAAGTCAGATTAGATAGAATTTTGCTCAGGGAATTTAGGGAGGGTTCTTGGTTGTGGGACTATAGATTTTAATTATACCTAAGGTCAGTAACACTAATAAAAATGCTTCCCATAATTAAGAAATACAGTGGGGAGGTACCTTGTTGACCCTTATCATTTTTTATTTCCCAAGGAGAGTAAATACAGATGGTATAAAACACCTAATACAGTAAAAGGGTATGCAGTTTATCAGTCTCTCTTTGTCCCTGGAACAGAAATGCCATCATGTTTTATTTTAATGTTAAAAAAACATTCAGTTGTAATCTCCAGCTTCTCTCTCCATGCTGAAATTAATAAATTCACTAACAAGTTAGCTGTACCTCCTGATCCTGAAGGGAAGTTCATAAAGATATGAAATCATAAATGAAATAATTTGAGAGAGGAAGAATACCAATCTTGATAAGTGATCTAGTGTTTCTGTAAAGTTTAGAAGATTCAGGTCACATCTGACCTTGTTAGCAAAAAATATTCTTCAAATTAAAAAAAAAAGGCAAACCCAACCAAAAATAATTATATACCTAAATGATGACACACCATAACAGAGAGCTCAGATAAATGTTTTCATGGTGTTTTAACAGCAGTCAGTACTTGTTATTTCTAATTGCATAACCTCTTTCCCTCATGAAAATCTAACAAAACACAAAGCAGTTACATTAATTGTCAACAACAAAATAGGGGATAAATTTTTGTTCTTAATAAGCTAAGCAAATGCAAAAAGGGGTGAGAGTTGAGCAGATTAACACAGCAGTTCCCATTTTTGGTATTAATGCCATTAGTGGAATACTAATTGTTTCCAAAAGGCATTGAACATGTGAATCATAAAAGACTTGCTACTTGTATTGCTACGCAGACCTAATCACCTCATACTGACACTTAGCAAGAAAAAAACAAAGACAAACAGACACAAAAACCCCACAAAGCACAACAAAACCAAGCAAAGCATCAACAATTAGAACAACCCAAACAAAAACCAACCAATCAAACAACCAAACAACCAACAAAGCACTCCAGATTTGGGATTTTCTATTTTAATAAAATAGTAATGCACTGTTGTGGAAAATATTGTAAACAAGTTTTATGGCCTTATTTAAAAAAAAAAATTCATTCTTCCTCTTACTGATAGTTTAAGTGAAGTAATTAGTACTTAAGAGTGCAATATTTAAAGTATGGCAGGAGGTTGACAGAAAATATTGGTTTTAGAAGATTTCATACCACTAAGAAATGGATGGCCAAGAAATGCTGAGAATCAAAATAGTAAAATGTATTTGTTTGGCAAGCCAACATATCTCTCTCCAGTGAAAAGTAACACATGAGTTTCCAGAATGCAATATAGTATAAAATAAGGGCTTAAAGAATTTAAAATTAAAAACCACATGTGCTTATAGTCATCAAAATCTTCCAGAACAAAAGTAGTGAGATGAAAACTATCAAGGGAAAGAAACTGCTGAGCAATCATTAGAATTTTTATCAAGATTCACTTCTGCAGCTATCATGAACATTTTCCTTCATACCAACAAGTTAATAGAAAAGTTTCATAACCTTTCAAGTTTCTGTGTACAAATATGTTAATGTGGTGTCTTTATAGTCCAGTGGGATAAGAGCTTGTATTGCAGTCCTTCAGTATGTATTGTGAACACCATTTCTTAGACTTCAAGAGTTCCTAAAAAATTGTTTTCTTCCTAACAGCCATATACATTGCATTTGTGACATAGTCATGAGCCTCTCAGAAGCATCATCTCAGAAGGCTGAACAAGAAGCAATTTCATGTCAGTTTGCTAACTGGAGATTGGTCTGAAAACAGGGAGAGAGCTGCTCTGATGATTCTTTTATATTGGCACATTTTCTTCCATTCCTCTTACTCCATTAAAGTTCTGCCTGAGAAGCTTCAGAGTGCAAGTGTCAAATAAGCTTCAGCCATACAACTATAAAGTCTGCCTTACATTATTTCTTTAGACAGCATATCTGTTAATCATATGACTATGATTTCTGTCTGGGCTATTTTGTTTAGGCATCTATAACCATACACAAAAAAATCTTTTAAAAATACAGAACAGATTTGGTTTGGGATTTTTTTTTCTGGTTTGTAAATACAAAAGATATGTAGGTTTTACCTGATTACTAAAAAATTAATACAGATTCTCATCCCACCATAAAGCGAAAACATCAGAAAATTAGGAACAAACAATAGAGTCTTCATTGGTCAGGTAGCTATGAGCCAGGAGAAGAGTCAGTCTCCGTTGCTCTCAGGAGCAGATCTGTAGAATCAGTAACTTGAAAGCATCCGCCATATCCAATGGTACCCACATGCTCCCATATTTTATTTTATTTTTTTTCCCATTTCAAATTTTGTACTTTTCCACACTGGTGCTTTTTAGTCTTCATTCTTTCAGTTACTTGTGGTCTTTCACCTTTATGGTTCTGCCTCTGTCCGTAACTGTATAGACATAACTTACAAGGCTCTTCTCTGCAGGTTTTCGCACAGCTGTTCCAATATCTATGAGTCTCTGTGGCAGCTTGAGCCAAAGGCACATAATCATACCACATCAGAGCTGTGCTGTTGATCTTCAGAGCATGAACGGCTGAGGCCTGAGGGGACGGTGAGAAAGAAAGAGTGTCACGGTCATAGATGGTGAGATGAGCCCTTCTCAACCCCAAATATCAAAAATTCAGACATCAAAGTCTGAGCTAACTGTCCTAGGGTGCCCTTTAAGTCAGTGGACTTAAATACCTGTTGTAAGAAGGTGAGTCATTCACACAAACAGCATCTAAAATAAATCAAATGACTCAGCTCTGTGTACTCGCTTTTCTCAGCTGACTGACAGGAAGTGTTGAGTGATCAGTTTAAATTTAGGTATCTCCCTTTTAAGTAACTGAAATAAATTGTTGTTTGATGGAAATGACCTAAAGAGGCCCACCCCAGCTGTAAGCAGATTGTTGTTCTCTTGCATAACCTAGTACCTCATTCACAGTGCCTCAATTAAGCGTCATTGCTAGCTATTTTTAGTTTATGATACAGTTCAAACACAAAAATAACACTTTTCTTCAAGTTCACATATCTACTAAAATACTAATGGAAAGCATAAGGAAAACTGTATAATATGTGCCAGAAGCTGCTTCATCTCTCTTCATTTTTAAAATCACAGCTATGCTACATTTCCATGGGGTAAAATCCGAGGTACGAAAACATCAGAAAAAAAAAAAGAAAAAAGAAAAAAGATGGATTTGCTTTGTAATTCCAGGTTAGATTAATGCTATTGCAACTAGAAAGAAAATAAAAACAAGTCCATGCATTCAAATATATCAGAAAAAGTTTATGTTTTCTCATCACCTATCACCCTTACTAAATGAGAACTAAATGAGAATATTGGTGTTTTAGTAGCTATGAAAAAGGAATAATGAAAAATATCTAGCTATTTATTTAATATTTTAGCATTAATGTTTGACATTGTGGCAATAGAATTTCTCACTCAATATAAAGGTTAATAACCACAAATACTTACTCTAATTCCAAAAATACTCTTAGTCCATTAGTGTTGTTCTGTTGTGTCCTAGAAGCTAGTTCTGCATCAGTCTTTCTTGTAAATTCTTTCTCATTTTGTCTTCATTCCAGTGTCACATAAAAACATACATGCCAGGCTAGCTTTACTTTCCTCTTCATTCATTTTATCTATTTCAGGTTTGTTAGTGGAAATATAAGAAGCGTTACTCTCTCAGCATACTGACTCATCTTTGCATCATATTTTCATGTAATAATATTTCCTTATTAAACCATTGATGGAATTATTATGATAGTGGTCTTGCACAGGAACATTTTGGAAATTTAAATCTAATGTGATGGGATGTATGAAACTGGCATAAAATAGTTCTCTAGGTTTACATTTGCAACACATGGGGATTCTGCTGTACTGCAAAGACAGATCCTCTGCAGATTTCCTTTGCTGTGCAGTGCTGCTAAGAACTCCACAGATACTGCTGTAATTACCCCATAATAAATACTCATTGTAAGGATTTAAGAATTTTGTGCCCATAAGATGGGTCACCACAACAGAACTTGTGATGAGCACAGATATCAACAAAAGGAAGATGTTGATTCCTGGCCCAGTGAGGCAGATCTGGGTAACCTATCCAGACAAATATTCACTCAGTGGCAAATGGGAGAAAGAAAGAAACTGTTTACACATGTACTATCCCAAGTTATGGGAGTGGCATTTATGCCTCATGGGTGCCCAGGATTTGGACTGCATAAAAGTGACACCTCCAGAAAAACAACTCAAGGACACCTACCACCAAGAAGACCAGGGTGAAGAAGGACCACCTGGACACTGCAGGATTTTATTTTACTTAATGTCTCTCTCTGTTGCTCACTTTCCATATCCCCTCCCCACTCTTTCTTCTTGTTTCTGTCTCTCTACCTCACATTTACTCTTAAGTAAAATCTGTTCTATTGACTTTGGTTTATGCTATCACTTGCACCTTAATTTGAACAGAGGTATCACTTATAATTGGATCATCACACTCAAGCAACAATTTGCTAATCTAGGTACTATGTTTCTGCATAGCATTTGTCTTTCAGTATCTGATATTATAATTTTTTCTTAGCACATGTAAACAGAACTTGTAAAAGATAGCAATTTTTCTTTTTATTGCTGTTTCCATGTTTGACTTAATACTACATACCAATGTTGACTTCTGCACCTTGATTACCTATTCTATATATATAAATAAATTTTTTTCTTATTTTAAAATTACACAAATGGAACAAGCATAATGGGGTAACAATGATACAATAAATATCCCTACCACATTTATACCACAGTTGTGTTGCTTCATATGTGGAGGGATATTTACATACAATACCATGGTAAAAAAGGAAAAATATTGTAAGCCATTTGATGAGATTTGTTTAATTTTATGTTCAATTTATATATTTCAGTATGATTTTCTTATTGTAATTCTGTAAGCTACTTAAATGCAAAATATTTTAATATTTATATATACCCCTTTGAGGATGAAAGCTCAGATTTGTTTCTTTTCTTGTTCCTGGGGAAAACTAATCTGGTTAGCTTTGCAAGCACATTCATTATGTTTAAATTTATTTTCAAAAGTTAAAATGTGTCAGATTTTCCTGGTGTGTTTCAGTGATCCTTCAGCTGGAATTGGATTTTAAAATATTTGAGTTCTCTGTATGTACATTTAAATTGGCAGTATTCAAAAATTTTTCTTGCAAATTTCAATTTGATAATGGTTAGATGCCTCATCATAAGCTTATATACATATATGCCTTTATTTCTTTTGTATGCTTTTCATAGCATAATATAATTTCTTTAATTCTACATGGCACAAAAAGGTTTCAAACTACAAAGGGAGACCAGAAAAGCATATGCATACTAAATGGAGGGCCTAAGAAGCTCTTAAGTGAACCTGAGGCTCTATGCTGTCTCCAATTGCTGAGTATTTGCCATTATAAAGTTTACAGAGAACTTCACTGTGAATAGCTGGAATAGTGGATGTGCATCAAAAATTTATTCTAGTCCTAAAGATATTACCAGTGGAATTGGAGTAATCATTTTAAGCGTAGAAAATTCTGTTGGAATCTAGGGATTTAAAAATAGACTGGCGTTTGAAGTACATCTCTATTCCGTTTTCAAATCATGTGACTATTGATTTATAAATTATAGCGGGGCGGGTTCCGGCCAGCCCTGCAGCCCATCCACTATAAGTGCTGCGTATTAGAAAGCCGGGCGCGCAGCCACGTGGATTCTTGAGCAGTGCGAGTGGGAACGCGATCAATGGCGTAAGAAGAAAGCAGGGCTTCGACCTGGGTACTGCAGGGTGGTGTTTATTCCATGACACGTGCCCAGGAGACCGCGATTTGCCCGGGAAACCTGGGGTTTTACAGTGGGGTGGGTACCATAGGTGGAGACGAGGCTCTCCCAGTGGGGTTACAGCAGGGGTGGAGTGGAACACCTGTCAATTAACAGGGGAACGAATGGTGAAAGACATGGGGAGGGGTTGCTGAGCCCCAGCCAATCCCTCAATACTCTCCCTAGAACCTTCTGGAAGGCAGGGAGAGGTTTGTGCAGGATTGACAGGTGCCAGGGGCAGGGTTTACAGATCTGACAGGTGGGGGGGAATTGGAGTGAACCAAATGGGGAAAAACCAAAGGGGTAAACGGAACAAACCATTGAACAGAATAAAAACCTCAAATATAAAACGTAATATAAAAAACCTGAAAAATGAACCACTCTTAACTTCAAAATGAGTTTGCCCAGAGAGTGATGGAAAGAGGGGGAAGGCAGAGAGAGGGGAGAGTATATCATGCATATAAGAACCATTTTTATACTTAATCTTAACTTGTTAATTGATTCTAACTGCAGCCTAAACAAGACCTGAAGTAGCTGTCTTGCTTTGCATTCTCTCAAGAATTCAGACTGGGGCAAAGCAATAAATCCCTGCAAACTAAAGGTAAAATATTTTAAAAGCTTGTGAATAAGTAATTACAATTCTCAGTGAAATAGTTGTTTCCAACGCTGCTATAACTATCCATAAAGATCCCTTTTGCCCTTATATACGAAGAACTAGTATAGCTCTGTTAAAAGGAAGCAGAAGAAAAGAAAAAATCATCACAATATCTGACGAGCTGCTTTTTCCTTTCCTGGTCAAGAAAAATGCTTTTCTCTGATACTACCATGGATGAACACAGAGGCCAGGAACTTGCAGAACTCCAAAAGTGTCAATATGCTGCTGAGTTAACTACATCAAATCCCAGCTGCTTTGTTAGAATATTCAACAATAGTAATATAAATTATCTCTGAGAAATTCTGCTCAGTGCTGAATGCATAAAGTTTGGCAAAATTATAATATATTTGGATATAGATTTTTTCTTTGAAAGTAAATGGAAAGAGCATTAATCATAGAGCTAAAGTAATAGCTAATGTATGAAGGGCAAACAAAATTCTAACATCTACCTAATAATCTTCTCTACCAGTAAAAATGCAGAGAAGGATTCCTGGTTAAATTAATCCTGGCCTTTTAAGAAAGCATCTTCTCATTTATTTTGCTGTTATACCTGTTTATAGAAAGAATGTATATATGTATATACATGCATGTATATGTCATGCTTGCACATGTTGGTGGTCCCCAAGGTCTACTTGTTACATAAATATTAGGACTGACTCAAAACACTTAGAGAGAAATTTATTTTAGGTTTTAAGATTGTTTTCTTAGTGTGGCATGAGTTCCGTATTCTAAGAAGAATATATATATATATGTATCATTTTGTTTTCCACAGCAAAATAGGTACTGCACATTCTAATTATATTAATCTCAGAGCAATTCATCTCACTAGAAAGAAAAAAAGTGTAGGTGGACCAAAGCAATGACTGTTCTTTCTGTACAATGATGACTGTTAAAAGTGCTATGAGTTCATTCTGTAATGAGCCTGGTTCAATTAATACTGCCTGTTGCATTAAAATAGGAGGCAGGAGTTATGAATGCACTAAATATTAGAAATCTGAATCTTCCTTACAATTGCTCAAAATCAGCTCATTAGATTCTGTCCACTAATCAGGTGCCTGTAGGTGCACCTTAAATTTAAAACCTTTGAACACTTTTATAAATATGAGATCTTTCAGCATGGGACAAGAGAAAGATTTAAAGCTAACCATATATCAGAGAGATATTATATAGTTGAAATAGATCCAAACAATTTATTTTAAGTGCTTTTTATAAATCAACATGTATTCTACTGGAAGGAAATATTATGTAAATGAAATGATGACTCCTGATTCCTGGTCTCCACAGACATTAACCTAGATCATTCCCTTTATCATCTCTGGCCTTACAAAGCTACAGCTTTGTGAAATTGTTCCTGAAATTCTTAAAGATTTTAACATAATTTCCCTCTCTAGCAGGGTTTTGTGGTCTGAATAGCTGACTGTGGTCATTATTGCCATTGCCAAGAGAAACAAAAGTATCAACCAATGGAGGAAGGCTCTTTTCTCAGGTAACAGATCTTACTATCTCTGTCAGTAGCGGGCAATGAAATTTGATAAGGATACTGTTGCAAAGTAGACTCTTGTGATAACAGATCCTGAATAACTCTTAAAACAGTCTTAACATGCAACACAAAATGTGAAATACCTGCAATTTCCTCTGCAGATATTTTATATTTTTTTTTTAAAAGGCAGATGTAGAGATAGTTCTCAGTATGCAAATTTTGCAGATTGAGGTTTAAAAAACCTGATTTTTTCATGCTTGACACCAAGATTCTCCCGAATATTTTATTTTATTCAGTTTTTATTCCTTTGCATCTTATCATATAATGACATCATAACAAAGAAAAAAAGTACCCCTTGAACTAATGAATCATCAAAAAGTACATGACATCTACATTTTTAATTACAGCAAATAATTGTTTAGGAGTTGTTCCTAACATTCCCAATATTCAACCTAGAAAAAAAAAAAAAGAGCCTTATGTTAGAACTAAGATACTCATGTATTAAATCCAGTGATGTTCATTCCAAGTGATAGCAAAAATTTACTAGAACTGTATGAGTCCTGTTTGAACTTTTAGCTGAATGATTTTTCCTTCCATTAACTTAATATTTGCAGCTCCTCTAACTAAAATGTAGTATTTCTCAACATTACTTCATTTACACTCAAAATGTTAATTTCAAACACTAAACATCAATTTATGACTCTACTCTCGTCTTCCTTATCTTAAGCCCTCTGTTTCTGGATTATTCTTCTATTTTCATGTCCTTATTGAGACTTAGACTTGATGATCCTTGTAGGTCCCTTTCAACTCAGAATATTCTGTGAATCTCTGATTCTGTAAATTAAATTTATTTAAAATTGCCTTAAAAGTGTGCCATAGATTTTTCACTCATTTATGGTGCTTTAGTACTGTATGTATTCTAAACTGCACACCTTCTAGTGTAAATATTTAAGTGACACCTCTGCTCATAGATTTTTAAATAGCACACAAACTAACCATATGTGCAATCATAGTGGTTATGCATTTCTTAAAGGCTCAGAACACAAAGTTATCATCATAACTAGGTTATACAGTTTTTATATATGTTTTGTATGTAAATGCAAAGAATATTCTAGCATTTTACTGAAAAAGTAAAATATGATATTTAGTTTCATGTAAAAAGTAAGGAAGGAATAAAAACTGTGGGTAATAGAGCAGAAAAAAAATTTCCTCATCCATATTGTCTTTTAACTTAATTGTAGGGCTTTTAATATTTCATGGAAGTTTATAAGAACATCCATTTTCATATATAATGTATAAAAATTTGGAAAAATAAATGCTCTGAACATTAGTGTACCCTAGTAAAACACAACAATATCTTGAAAACTGTGGAACAGATATAATTGATTATTGTCTGTATACCTCTTAGGTAGAGATGAAACTTCTATATGTTTGTTAATGAGCCGACAATTAGCTTATAAAGGCAGAAATGAAAAATCCTGAATAAACAACCACATATTTCATAATTCAAATGTATTATTTTCTACACTGAGGATATTGAATTACAATAGTACATGATCTGTGAGTATTACATTTTTCTAATTTAGCTGAAAAAAATTACAGGCATACATGAAGTATGTAAAAAAGATTTACATTGATAGAAATAAACTTTATTCTGATTAAAGCCTTAAAAATTATTTACAGGGTTTGTTTAAAGTGTATATTTAATTTTAGTGTCTTAATTTAAGTTTGGGGACTTTTTAAAAAGTCTTGAAAGGGTTTTTTATTATTATTTTAAAAGTAAATGAATTGAATTAAACTTATAAAATGTTTACTATTTGTTTTATAAGGATATTCACATATTAGTAAGTCCAATATAAAAATCCAGTAAAAGAATCTGTTGATCAAAAATTTCAAGCTGTGTTTACTTGAGCATGGATTTTCTGGTAGTTTTCCACCAAATATTTCAGCCTTTTGAAAGATTAAAATTTAGTGATTATTTTACTTATTGAGATAAACTTAATGCAGCAGTAGCTTCACATTTGGAACAATATCTCAAGAGCAGTAAGACACTTGACATCTGGGTCAGGACTTCAGCCATTAGAGCTTCACACAGAAATCCACATTTATGCTTCCACTGGAAAAAAAAGTCTATGTTTTTTCACTCCATTTCCTCAAGCATCTCCCTGAATCATTTTCTCAGGAAAGATTTTCTTTCTTTGCTTTTATTTTAAGCATATCTTTTCATTGTCAAACTGAGTCCACTCACTCACTCAAAGAGGAGGAATGGCACACTTTAATATATTAATCTTAAATGTTGAGCATTAAATATGGATATTTCAATGAGTTAACAACTACTTTAAAAGCTCATGGAAATAATATACAATTAATTTAACTATTGTGTTAGAGAAAATGGTAATATATCTGTCAGAAAAAATACTAAATTTGCTAAATTTACTAAATTTTTCACTGTAAAATATTGTGACTTTTCTCTAAAAATAAATATTTTTCATTTTTAAAGATACTGAAATATGTTCTTCATTAAAGTTCTTAGCTAACTGTGGACGGATGTCAAAAATTTTGACAGTGGAAAATCAACCATGCTAGATAAAGAGGCAGAACTGTGAAAATTTGCATTCAGTCTTAAATATTCATCTGGCAAGATTTGAAACTACTAAATAACCTTGAACTTGGAAATGTGGATTTCCTCTAAGTATTGAACTGATTATCATATAGTGTATATTTGCCTGTGACTAAGAATAATCTCTCAAAATTTTCTTCGGAGGGTTATTGCCATAGAATTTAGGAGAGTCATATATTCAAGCTAACAACTAGTTAGTCATTAACCTATGAATAAGAAGTTATGTGCAACAGTCCATAAATCCATTTTTATGCACTTCTGTCATGTCTTTATTCTGAAGAGAGACGTTGGTCAATTTGACATTGAAAGGCAGACTAACACAAGCTCCAGTGTCATGTGCAATTAATAATTTACAGTTCTACTTCAAATAGCAGAAAATCGGTCAATTTAGCATTTGAATTAGGCCTTGGTGTATATAAAACACATTTTTCTACTCTTAAACTAATGTTCCTAATTTTTATGTTGTCATACAATATCAAATATTTATGCATTCACTGGGCAGGAGCATTCAAGAGTGTATTGCAAGCCATGAAAATAGTTTAACTGGTGATTTTAAAGCCCTGCTTGTTCATCATGCTACATCTATAAGAATTTTTTACTGCAAGGAGAATGAAGAGTGAGAAAAAGGAAAAGATCAAGTCATGCTAAACACTGGAAGCTCAGAACCTCACTAAGTCTTTCAAAATGGAAGGGAAAATGGAATAGACAGCTGAAAGTTCAAAAACCTTCATTGCCTGTATGCAGATATGCAGCTCTTATGAAACCATACAGTCTGAACCCCCAACTCCAATTTTTCTTTTATTTATAACATTTCAAAGAATCATAGAATCACATAATCATAGAATGACTAGGGTTGGAAGGAACCATAAAATTTAGCTTGTTCCAACCCCTCTGCACAGGCAGGGAGTCCTTCCACTAGACCTGGTTTCTTAAACCCCCATCCAACCTGGCTTTCGATACTTCAAGGGATGGCACATCCATGGCTTCTCTGGGCAACAGGTTCCACTGCTTCACCCCCTCCACAGTAAAGAATTTCTTCCTAACATCTGATCTAAATCTGTTTTAGTTTAAAAGCATTCCCTCTTTTCCTAACACTGACCATGAAAAATCATTTAATGGAATCATAGAATAAGCTGAGTTGGAAGGGACCCATCAGCATCATCAAGTCCAACTCCTGGCCTTGCACAGGACATTCCCAAGAGCCCCACGATGTACCTGAGAGCATTGTCCACATTCTTCTTGAACTCTGTCAGGCTGGTGTTGTGACCACTTCCCTGGGGAGTCTGTTCCAGTGCCCAGCCACCGTCTGGGGTGGACCTTTTTCTAATATCCAGTCTAAACCTCCTCTGACACAACTTCAAATCATTTGTTCAGGTTCTGTCACTGATCACCAGAGAAAGGACATCAGTGTCTCCCCCTCCTCTTCCCCTCATGAGGATGTTAAAGGCCACAATGAGTTCTCACTCCCCTCAGTCTCCTCTTCTCCAGGCTGAACAGACCAAGTGACCTCAACTGCTCCTCATATGGCTTCCTCTCAAGGCCCTTCACCATCCTCATGACCCTCTTTTGGAAGCTTAGTCTTTTTTATATTGTGGCTCCCAAGAGTGCACACAGGACCTGAGGTGAGGCCACCCCAGTGCAGAGCAGAGCAGGACAATCCCCTCCTTTGCCCAGCTAGTGATGCTGTGCCTGCCCCAGGACAGGGTTGGCCCTCCTGGATGCCAGGGCACTGCTGGATCATGGTCAACTTGTTGGTATAAAGTTGACCGGGACCCCCGATGTTGCGGTAGCTGGAGGTAGAAAGGTGCTGCAACCTTCTGGAAGTGTCCCCAAGGAGAGCCACCAGGAGTCACAGGCACACTGACACAATCACTCACCACTCACACTGGATAGCTCAAATAAATCCCTCAGCAGTAAGAAAGGGAAGGGTTTTTGTATAGAGTTCCACAGAGAGGTTTTTATTCCACCTTCGCATGAAGGGCTCCAGGGATTAAGACAGGGGCACAAGTGAGGGACCAGGGTTTATATATGGGGTAGCAGGGGCGGAGTTGGGAACAGAGTCCAATGGGTGAGTGACAAAGTGGTGCGGAGGCGGGGTAAGTACCAGGAGAACCACTGAGGGAACAGGGGTNCAGGAGAACCAGTGAGGGAACAGGGGTGGAATGTGGGTGGAGGATTGCACCAAATCAGAGCCAACAGGGCCTCAGGGAAGGGAGAACGTTTTGGGGGGAAGGACATATAAGGGAAAAACTGGTGGGGAGGCCAACAGGAGAGCAGAACTGGGGTACATTTTCATAACAACTCCCAAAGAACTCTGGAAGGAGGCAGCTTCTTCTCCTCCTAACATGAAGGGACTTGTCCCGGTTAAGGCATATTCCTAAAAGGGAGTGAGGTGCTCTGTTTTAGGAGGTGCACTGCCCTCCACACCCCAGGCCTCTTTTTCTGGAACTGCTTTCTCCCATCTCATTCCCCAGTCTGTCTATACATCCAGGATTGCTCCATCCCAGGTGCAGAATTGAGCACCTTCTTTATTGAACTTCATATGGTGGATGATTACCCAGCCCACTAATTTGTTGAGGTCTCTCTGCAAGGTCTCTCTGCCCTTGAGGGAGTCTATAGCTCCTTCCAGTTTACTGTCATTGATAATACAAATTTTAAAAATCTATGGTGAACTAAGATTAATCCAGTCCAGTTAACCAGCTAAATTAGATGAAACCTAAGAAAGAGGAAGCCAAGATATTTTACTTGTGCTGATGAATATTTTAAACCTCACTGCATCACAATATCATTAACAATCTTATGCAAGTTAATCTTAACCAATTAAATGTTAACAATTACCTCCTAAAATTAATGTGCAGAGAAAACACTTTGACAGCAGTTATAACTAATTTTCACTGTTCCTCAGCATTTAGAGATAAAGAACAAAGTTTAGATTAGCACATTTAGAAATGAAGTATTATTTGGAAGACAGCAACTGGTGAGTTTGGAGTACATTCCNCCATCTCATTCCCCAGTCTGTCTATACATCCAGGATTGCTCCATCCCAGGTGCAGAATTGAGCACCTTCTTTATTGAACTTCATATGGTGGATGATTACCCAGCCCACTAATTTGTTGAGGTCTCTCTGCAAGGTCTCTCTGCCCTTGAGGGAGTCTATAGCTCCTTCCAGTTTACTGTCATTGATAATACAAATTTTAAAAATCTATGGTGAACTAAGATTAATCCAGTCCAGTTAACCAGCTAAATTAGATGAAACCTAAGAAAGAGGAAGCCAAGATATTTTACTTGTGCTGATGAATATTTTAAACCTCACTGCATCACAATATCATTAACAATCTTATGCAAGTTAATCTTAACCAATTAAATGTTAACAATTACCTCCTAAAATTAATGTGCAGAGAAAACACTTTGACAGCAGTTATAACTAATTTTCACTGTTCCTCAGCATTTAGAGATAAAGAACAAAGTTTAGATTAGCACATTTAGAAATGAAGTATTATTTGGAAGACAGCAACTGGTGAGTTTGGAGTACATTCCTTGACACAGCAGTTTAGATTTTTCCTTAAGGAAACTATTTTGGCAAATGCTGGGAAATGTTGTGTAACTACTGAATCTAATGATTTAAAAAACTGTACTTAATAAAATTTAAGATGAAGTCTCACCTGTAGACCTTTTAAAACTTTTAACTTGGAAAAAAATGCTGACTTTATTTCAACAAAGCCCATATTTAACTTCTCTAGGAAATACATTAAATATTATACACAGAAGCTATATTATAAGATAATGCATCAATTCCCTAATGCCAGTAATAAAAATGTAAATAAGTAGATGCTGAGTGTCCTCAAAATATATCAGAATGTTTGGAGAAACCAGTGTGCTTAAATTAATTTTTTTAAATGCCACTACTAGAATTAAAAGAAGAAAATATCAAATAAGATATGAATATAGTAAAGAAATTTTTACAAGGGAAATAATGGACCTGTGAGAAGCAGCTCATAACATGGACAATCTTGTGTGTTTGTTTAACAAAGAAGAGATAGTTAGCAGGAATTTTCTACCATCAGAACACCTGCAAGGGATTATTTTTTAGAAAAGTGGAAAGAAAAGTGTCCAGTGAGAGAGTGAAAATAGTAAAAGTATTGTACTACTGCCTTTGTTCCTCCGGATCATTTTTAAGCTATTAAAGAGGAATTTTGCCTATTGAACCATCAAGATGCTCAGTCATCTATGGAACAGAAGAAACAATAAGCCAGCTATGGCAGGGACAACTAATTCAGCATTGTTTTAATTGCTCTGCTGTGAATTTTCATACAATGTATCCAATAACTATTGAGCAACAGACATTGGTTCAAGTTTCAAGAATAATTTTAGTAAAATATATATAAAAAGGGAATTTACAAATATGCAAAAATATACACACACACACAAAAACCTGCTCACTGTATTAAAAATTGACATAAATGAGACATTTTGAACGGAAAAAGCTCTCAGATTAACGATCAAAAGATCTTTGTAGTTATCACATACATTTTTTATGCTTCTTCCCTATGTGACCTTAATTATTTGTTGGCATATATATATATATATACACATATATGCATACAAACACCCACAGATATCTATACACGACTGTTTGTATGTATAGATTTTCTATAAATGGTGTGTGTGTGTATGTGTGTACATGTATTTTTTCCTGTATATATCAACATATTTATAAAATTATTAATATGTGTTTATAAAATTATTTAATAATTTTAGAAGTTATTTTTAATAAATGTCTGTATTTGGAATATTAGAGCATTTTTAATTGCTCCAAAGTCCAAACAATAAAGGGTAAGGTTTTATTGGTGAATAGCTATTTACTCTGTACTATGGAAAATCACATTTATTTTATCTGTAACCTGAACTCATACCCACAATTTTATCAAAGTTAGAATGTCTCTGAGTTCTTCTCTTCTATGTATTACAGCATGGAAATTTTCTATCATAGCTCAGATTAATTATGTCGTAAAAATTATATGCCTTTAGAAAGACCTGTTCAAAATCTGTACTGATGCTGTTATCCTTTACAAGGAGGGATTTTGATAAATATTAAGATGTTATCCTGAATAAATGATCCTCATGACTTCATATTCAATATATTAGCCAATGTATTGAGAAATTGACTTTGGCTTAACTTTCTAGAACAATTATAAAAATATAAGAATACAAAAGACTTTCACAGGTCGCCTACTGATCTTTTAACAAGCCACTATATGACTTATAACCAAAAATATTTAGAGGTTAATAAGGCCACAAAGCACACTGGGATTAAGAGGTGACAAGATAACTTTATCTTAAGACTTGGCACAGATCTGATTCTGAGAAAGTTACAGATGAACATGACATTCTTTTTGTCTTACTGTGACATCTGGAAAAGCAGCAGTTGTAACAATCCTTAAGGTCTTTTTTCCCAGAATCAATATTCTGATCTCCACTTATTCCACCTTTATTTGGACTTGGATTTCTCCTGTAGTTTATTTGTCTGAGCACTTTCACTGCTGCTCTACAACTTAAAGTGGTATATGCACTGTGGTCGTTGGATGCCTATAACATCATTGCTTGGTGAAATGCAGTTATAGATAAAAAGACAGAAAAAAGTCAATATTAAAACCATCATTTGTGTGTGTGTGTGTAAATGAGCTGACATGGTCTTACCTTTAAACAATTTCAAGATTTTAAAAAAAACATAAAAGGATGATTTTTTTTCTGAGGTAATTAAAGTATTTGAAGACTATTTTTTGGTCTCTTTTTGAAGACACTTTCTGTTTTTACAAGGCATTTAGGATAATTTTTTTTTAACCTAGATTCACTAGATTTTAGTCTTTAAAATGCATTGCATAGAATGACCCAGAAATATTTCTTAAGCAACTTTAAGAAAGCAGAATATAAAGAAAAAAATATTTTAGAATTCTATACGACAATCAAGGCAGAAGGACTACAAAATGCCACAATAATTCTTGACTTGTGAGTCTTGATTTTTTCCAGGCAATAACAACATAATTTGAAAGGTTTATAATCTCTGGATAAACAATTTCTGACAACTAGACACAATATATAGCATGAATACTGTCTTTTCACTGATGTCAGGCTATATTTACAGCTGGTTTTTTGAGGATCCACATGGCAATTGCTGGACTAATTAAGCTTTGTTTCCATAAAGTTGTTGGTTTTTCTTATATAAACAGGTATGTGCAGTAGACATTCCCAAGCTTCTCAGATTTCATTGTTCAACATTTTGACAGTTTTTCTTTTACCAATATTCTGCTTACATTGCAGCTATAAATCCTGAAGCAAATTTCACTACAATTCATTACATTCTACTTTTCCCTAATGGAAAATGAACATTTTTTATAAAGTTTCTTTCTTCTTTTTCTTTTCTTATGTAATTTTACTGAATCTAGATTTAGCTAGGTATTGTGCTCCATGTGTGTAGCTTATACCCACGATATACATTTTTCTTTTTTTTCTATGTGTCAGCAACTTTTATCCAGAGTATTCAAGCAGAGGAGTTTGAGTGGGAGAGGAGCTCACAACGATACTGCACCTGTGACATACCTAAGTGCTTGTCTGATTGCTTACCTTGCACCCTTCTGTTTCTCTACCACTAAAGATAATTTCCTACAGGTTTGCTATACATCTCAGGCAGTGAAGGAACATGTAAAGATGCTCAGTTTCTCATGTAGTTGTCTACAGAAGGAAGAAAAATATGCTTCTCATGATTTCAAGTGGCATAAGAAACCAAGTGTGGAAGAGTGTGCTGCCTCCACAGCATGCATCCTAACTTCAGACATGCAGAATTCTCCAGGGGAGACTGAGTAATGAGCAGATTGTCTCACAAACCATTTTCTGCCTTGTAGGATGTTTCTGCAGGCAGCACAAAATGATGTTCTAGTTCTCAGACTGGGTTCATTCATTTAAGCTTTTGCGCTGATTTTCCTCCATGTCTTTTTTCTAAACATCATGGAAAAAAATCATGAGGAATATTTCACAAGGTTCATTATCTGGATACCATACAGTTAGGTTTCTTACTTAATCTATTGCAATTGTTACTATTGGTTTTTAGTGTTCCATATCTGTTTATTGCCTGAGATGGATTTTTTTTCACATATGTTTTCAGCCAGAAAGAAACATAAATTTCCAACTATTTGCTGATTAAGGGAAATTCTTTCCAAAATAAGGCAGCTGTAGGACTCAATGCTTCAGAAATATCTCTCTGAAAATCTCTGTGTCAATTTACAACGTATGCACATCCTTAGAGAAACATAACTGATTGCTGGATTTCCTGTTTATAACAACAAGAAACTCAGGGGTTTCTCAAACTGGCGGGTCCATTTTTAATTTTGCAATTTCGTGATTTCAAAATTTAAATATCAACTGGATGTTAAAAATTATGTTCAGCAAAATAAAAATACAATTCTTCAGACTATTTTATGTGTTAAAACATTCTAGAGTGTCATGGTTTAACCCCATATGATAATTAAGCCCCATGCAGCTGCTTGTTCTCTCCCAACCCCAAGAACAGGGAAAATTGGAAAAGTAAGAGAGGAAACTTATGTTTAATAGGTTTAACAGGCAATAGTACAAAAGGGAAAACAATAGCAATGCACACAAGCAAAGCAAAACAAGGATTCCATTCATTACGTCCTGTGGGCAGGCAGGTGTTCAGCCAACCCCAAGAAAGCATCCATCCACTCCATCACTCTGAGCATCCTCCATTCCTTCTCCCAGAAGTATATGATGAGCATGATGGCATAGGGTGTGGCATGCCCCTTGGGTCAGTTGGGTTCAGCTGTCCCAGCTGTGTGCCCTTTCAGCTCTTGTGCCACCCATCTAGCCTCCTTACTGGTAGGGTGGGGTAAGGAGCAGAAAAGGCTTTGATTCTGTGCAAGCGCTGCTCAGCAGTGATTAAAACTTTGTATTATCAACACTGTTTCCAACACAAATCCCCAAAATGGCCACATACCAAGTACTGTGAAGAAAACAAACTCTACCCGAGCCAAAACAGTACAAAGAATTAACACAATTTTGAATTTTACTTCACCTTTATTTGATCTCATCCATCTTTTTGGTGGATTGTGCATCTCTTCAAAGCTATCACATTACTAATTTAAAAATTGGAAACAGTCTGCTGCAATTAAAAACAACAAGATTTGGCCAGAAAAGAAGATATATGTATAGAATATCAAATTGCATGCTCTAAAAAGCTCTCTGTTCTGAAACAAAGAAAAAGTAATACACAGAATAAGGAGAGGATTATGGTCAATATTTGGAGGAAACATTTTAATTGTAAAAACTGAACATTCTATATTCATTCATAACAAGAATTGTTTCATTGCTAATTTAGGTGCACCTCAAAAATTGTTTCAAAATTGCTTATGCTATGTAGCTATATTTTAGCATTAGCATTCAATGAAGATATAATATTGCAGAGTCATTTACTCAAATGAATATGTGCAATATTTTTAGAAATACTAATGATGCAGTTTGAGAGCTGTCTATGAAAACTCAGGGTGGAAGCATAGTTCAATTCAGTGGAAGTACTTTGCCCAGCAGTTAAACCACTGACAGCTGTTTTGGCCATCTCTCTGCTCTAAACTAGGTTGGATCAATATGAAATACAAACCCCAGGTCTAAAAAGGGCCTACCTGACAAGCATTTATATTAAAGTAGGTGATTCCTTTAAAACTGCAAATCGAAAAGCCAATGTGAAAAATAAATTTTTAAGATGACTCTTTGAAAGTGCTGTAAGATCCTAAGGCCTGATTATCAGTTGGATGGGCAGTTTCAGAGAAACAGGTCTGGTTATGATACAGCTCTCTTGATTTCGTTGCAGAATTGTAAAAATGTGCACACATATGTTTTTATATGTTTTCATTCAATTTTCTCTGATCATCAAAATTTAGTGGTGGGGCTTTCTAAGAGATTTTTTAAGAATCATATATTTTATGGTCAAGAAAAATTATACCTCCTAAGGAAAAATGAAAAAAAAATCATCTTTGAATTCATTTGCAAAGTAGGAATTTTACCACTCCTTGAATTTTTGAGGGAAATGGCTTAAGACCTTAAACTGCTTGGGCTCTTCCAGAGAAATTAAGTTCGCATCAGAATTATTACATCAACATCAGATACTTATCATAATATGAGGGAGTCTGTTGAGTTGAGTAAGTTATAAACCTGAGCTACAACTATCATTAGGGCAAGGTGGTTTTGAAATGAGCTGATTGATGATTAAGTGACTTCTTTAAATGTCTGAATTTTAATTACTGTGATTTGACTGAACTAACATTAGCAGTCCTGTGATTCCACTGGCAGAAGAACTTGATTGGTGATAAATTTGGATCTTGATTTAAGAATCCTTAGTTTCATATTGATTAGCAAAATGTACCTGTTCAAACTGGTATGTATAAAATTTTGTCTTTGGAAAAAAAAGAAGTAAAACCATGGAATCTAATAAAGTGGCTTATTTTCTCTTGATAATTTATCATTTTAAGCTGTGTTAATGTTCATTTGCAATAAAACCACTCTAAGTGAACTGTCATCTTCTTAGCTCTCTTTATCCTTTTGAATCCTTTCTCCTTTTATTTCTGTCCTGTTTTTACTTTTTTTTTTTTTTTGGTCTCAAATATTTCTAAAGATTGTGCAGGCTACACCTTAACCTTTAAAGAACCCTAATCTAGTGATCAAGGAACTAATAAAGGTGATTAGTCAACAATGTTGTTTAATTATTATGTCGTACATATTTCTTCTGGGATTCCTGTTTTTTCCACCTTGATCTGTGGAAGACCATGTTAAAACAACCAAATAGAGACATTAAGAAAAACATAGAGGTTTTATAAATAAAATTATGTACTGTCATTTGTATGAACCTGGCTTTCATATGGCATAAATAATGACCTTCCTGAGTACATATTGGATAGAAACGTTTGGAAATAAGGAGTCACTGACTAGACATTGCAGTGCAGATGTCATTTAGTTAGAGAATTTCCAGTCTGCATAGGAAAAATGAGGACACTTGAACACTGGATGAAAAAATTTTTCCAGATGTTATATGAAGTCACACACGTCTTTTTTCTAAGATGAATGTAAAAAATAAGTGGAAAAACATTGATGTTTTTCAATAAATTATTTAGGTTATGGCTATCTGAATCATATATAATCAGTTTCTGGTCATTTAGCAGAAAGTTTTGCAACCCAGAAGGATATATGATTTATGGTAGATATGAGGATATCTGAAAATGGATTTAATTTTCATATTTTATATGACTTTTTTTAATAACTTATTTTCTGTGTGAGAGTCATGTCATGAAAATTTGCACTTATGTGCACATGAGGCCTCCACAAGTCCTGAGTCCTGAACTTTTGCTTAACAGGGCATTTGAGACTTACTGACCTCTTAATACACTCTTGTTCACTTTCTATTTTGTTGGATTAGATTAACTGTCTAGAGCTTAAGGAAAATGAGAATTGACACAAAGCTTTACCTGTCTGCAAGGAAAAATAATTTTAAATGAATATGGAGGTCAGTGGAAAATTATTAATTTTATGCTCCAGTTACTTTTATTATTCAAATATAGTACCAATACTACTTTGACTATATAAGAAGGAAAAAAGTGAATATCCATTTTTCTTCCAAAGCTGTTTGCCTTTTTTTTTTAATAACTGCAATCTTTGTTTTACATATAAATTAAAATTCAGTTCTCTTGTTAATCATTGCTTAGATTCTTACTCTCATGCAGTGTTATGCGCTGCACTTTTCTCTGCAATGCTTAAACAGACACTTCAGAGACTTATATTTATTGCCACACACTATTCACATCATGTTGCATGGTTAAGTGTGAGAGGCTTAGAATAAAGAACCTTAAATAAGACACATCACACAAAAGGAAGAGAAAACCACTCTCTTCATAGCAGATTCACATATTCACTGAATATTCTGAGGTGGAAGGGGCCCACAGGATCATCAAGTCCAACTCTTAAGTGAGTGGCCTGTATGCTCATTGAACCCACAACCCTGGTGTTTTTAGCACCGTGTTCTAACCAGCTGTTTCAGATATATGGGCAGCAGGTCTGGGAAGGGATAATCTGGGAGTTTTCAGTTCGCCCTGATTCTTGATATGACACACATTCTGTGGCAACACACACCCCTTCATGGGACACCACTGTGAGGGTTTCCCTTTGTGTCATGACTGCTGTGAAGAGTGGCCAGGAAAAATAAGAACATGCTTGGGAAAAGGCAACATGGGAGGATGAGGTCTGCACTCAGAGCATTGACTCCCATGCAGTGAGGTAGGGCTGGATCTAGCCTGGAGATTGAAAGAGACAATCAGTAGGCCAGAAGAGAAACACAGGAGGGGTTTTTCTATGATAAATGAAATGACAGCGATGGATCAGTATGAATACTGATTCCTTGGTATTTGTCATTATTGCATGATCATCCAGGCTCCAGACATGTTTTGATTTGTTACTGAAACAAGTCAAAAGCCTAGCTACAGAAAACCTAATTAAAACTCATAAGTGGACAAAAATGTGCTACCAGGTAATGCGTAATCTACCTGAAAACCTCTTTAGCATTGAGAAGCTTGCTTTTGTGGACTGAGAGAGCAAATTATCTGCAAGCTAAATATATTTAATGAGATGCTTCCCCTGTAAATACCACACTTGACACAAGATAAAACTATTATAGACTATTAGTTAATCTGCTTCTCCTTTATCATAAAATGATTGCAGTTGCCAATGAGCAGTAAATGTTCAAAACTCAGTATTAAGATACAAAAATGTTACATGATAATCTTCAAAGATCTTTAAAGGTAATTTTCAATATCAAAAAGCAGAAGGTTAAACTCATATGTAGTCTGTATGTTTCGTTTCTATGACATTTAGTGCATAAAATAAAGCTATTTAAGTAACCCTTCTGATAATCAGTTTCTACAAAGAAGTTGAGAAGTTGATCTTTAAAACTATACACTGATTATTGTGTTTGTCAGTTTATTTTGGTGATACACAGAAGCCAATTCTTGCCCATCTTTCTTGTGCCAGGATTCCTTACTTTTCCTTTTGTTTCACAACATTGTCTATGTCTTGATTTCCTTTTCCTGGGAAAGAGCAAATGACTTAAAAGACATATTTATAAGCATATAACTTCAGCAATACTCTATTTATATGTGCTAAATATCAAGCTCAAAGTTAAAGTACATTGGAGTATTAAGAATGCCTCTTAAAAAATAGGATTTAAGCTGGTTCTTTAAACAGTACTCAGTTGCTTTGCTGTATTTGAAGACTTTTCTATGTCAGGGTTGTAGGAATCAATCTGCAGTTAGATCTTCCCTCTTGCACATAAAGGTATTGTGAAAAGAAATTCCAATATTCCCTGGCCACTTTTGCACTTGCCAGATGACCTAAATTCATAATACTCCAACTGAGAGAGCCATTATATAAGCTGCTGCTTTCAGAGAAGAGGAAAACACTACTTTTATTTCTCTGACCTTAAGTTTGAAAATATTTACTTGAAATTACTATGAATTTATTTCTCCTTGTAGTATGAAAGGATAAGGAGGATTTGGCCATCAATCTGTAACAAAAGTTACAAATAAAGGATAAGAATAAAATTCTTTTCAGGATTATAAAGGTTTTAACCTGTTACAATGCGCAATAATATTACTCTTTGTCTTCTCGATCATTTACTTTACTGACAGCCAGAACACTCGTTGTCACAGCCTGCCTCTGACTAAAAAATTATAGCAACACAATGCAATATGCTTAATAACTATCTTAAGAAGGTAAAAGCACCTTCAAACACACTCTCCAAACTTCACCTATCAGAAATGGACAAGAGAAGTAACTTCCAAATGCTGAAGGAGCCCATGCTACCTATCAGCCATGGGAAGTCCAACCCCAATTGACCTTAGCTATTTTTTAATTCAGTGGACTACAAGGCCAGAGAAATTCTTCAGCTAACGAGATTCTGGTTCTATTAGTATGTTCCAAAGCTTTATAAGTTGGTACTCAGAGATCAGACATCAAATATGAAGGAAGAACTCTCAAAGCAAAGTCCAAAAAAACACCTCTTTGCCTGACAATATTCTGTAAAGAATAAAATGTGCATTCATTGGCTCTATATTTATTGTGGCTTATTATTGGCTTTATCTCCTTGTATTGCAGTCAGATTTGTGAAAAACATACATTTATTGGGGTTTTTTTGGCTTTGCTATGGCGAATGTGTTGTTTTTCTACTTTAAGTTACTGCATATGCTGGATTTCATATCCTTGGTCACAGAAAAGAGCCATATTATGCTAGATAATGCGGAAACAAAAAATACAAGGAGAAATTTTCAAGTTAAGGCCTTAATTTTACTAGTTCTCTTACAAATATCTTTCATAAGAGAGAAAAAGTTATAAAATATGAAGATGTCAGGTGGGATACAATAAATAAATGACAAAAGCAAAACAAATGCAAACAAAATAATATAAGAAAATTATTGTTGTGGGTTGACCCAGAGAGACATAAAGAATGTCTCATGGGTCAAGATAAAGGCAGGGAAGGATTACTTACCAGGTACTGTCACTGGCAAAAGAGACTCAGCTGGGTAGAATTAGTTTAACTTATTGCTAATCAAACTAGAATAGGGTGATGGGAAATAAAAACCAAATCTTAAAACCCCTTCCCTATACCACTACCTTCTTCCTGATCTCAATATCATTCTGCATTTTCTGTCCCTCCTCCTCCACCATAGCAGAGAGGGACAGGGAATGGGGTCTTTGGTCAGTCCATCACACGTTGCCTCGACTGCTCCTTCCTCCTCAGGGAGAGAATTCCTCACATACCTTACCTGGTCCAGCATGCATCCCTCCAGGGGGAACACGAATGTGTGTTTTTGCCACAGGTCGAAGTTTTTCTCAAACTGCTCCAGAATGAGTCCCTTCCATGGCCTGCAGTCCTTTAGGAGCAGGCTCCTTCATTGCTGTTTCATTGTGGGTCCTCCTTGCAGTCACATGTCCTGCCACCAAACCTGCTCCAACTCCAGAAGTCCTGCCAGGCACCTGATCCAGCACAGGCTTCCCACTGGGTCACAGCTGTCTTCAGGCACCTACTTGCACTAGTATGAAGCTGTCCCTCCATTGGTGGCAGGGTGATCTCTGCTTCCCTATGAACCACCATGGACCTCACCATGGTCGTCACCATGGACTGCATGGAACCTCAGCTCCAGCTCCTCCTGGAGCACCTCCTCCCCCTACTTCTCCACCAACCCTGACCATCTGCCTGGCTGATTCTCTCATGCATTCTCACTCTTTTTTGGCTGTTCTTCTACAGGAGTTTGGTTTCTTTCCTCTGTATTGAATACATTATCCTGGAGATGCTACTCCCACTGCTGATGGGTGTGTCCTTGGCCAGTGGTAGGTGCCTCTTGGAGCCAGCTGGCATTGACTCAGTTGAACATGGGGGAAGCTCCTGACAGCTGCTCATAGAAGACACACCTGTAGCCCCCATGCTCCAAAACTTTGCCATGCAAACTAAATAAAATGATACTATCAGAGATCAGAGAATTTAATTGGAAAGTAGAGTTACCCACCTGCCCAATTAATCCAGATCTATTTTCCAGTGTGATGTCTCCATTTTATTTTTTTACAAAGAATAATAATAAAAAAAGATATTGTATGCCTAAGAAATATCATCTGAAAAATGAACTATCAAACCATTTTAAGAGGTTTCTCCTTGGTTTTAAGATCATGCTGTGAAATTGTTCTGTAAGGAACAAAATGGTTTTCCTCTGTAACCTGTACAAAGTTGAATTGCACCCCTGGAGATCTGCCAAACAACCTGGAAATAATTTGAACAACCAGTGATCCATGTTGAGTGATCTTTATCTCCTCACTTTCTGCCTGCTTTTATTCTTGGTTTGCATCTTTTCTTTGATCAGGTGGTTGCTACTTGAGTAAAGAAGGATGACTAATTGTTTAAAAATATTTTAAACATCTTTTGAAGTACTCCATTATGACAAGTTATGTCAATGCTGCAATGCTTCACCATTTACTCTCCTGTTTTGTTAATGACAAGTGAACTAAATGAGCTACAGTGTTCAATGCAATGTGAAGGGTACTTGATGCACAGCTCTCACTAATGATTTAAAAAAAAAAAAGTGTGGCTCATTTCCTGTATTATGTTAATACTAGTATTTTCAGCCTTTCTTACTTCTATGTAAACATTAGGTCTTAATCCATAGAAGAGCCTTGGGAGGCAGTTTTACCTTTCTATTCTACTGAAAATCTGCAAGTCCAGAATTTGATCTCTAATAAATATGGCCTGAATTTAAAAGGTCTTCAGTACAAAGGACCATCTGATACTAGAAGTGAATTGTTATACATAAACACATGTAATTTTATTGGAATCCCCAAGTGTGGATTTAGAAACATAAGTATTTGCCCTCTGGAGATGGGAAGGAAAAAAGCAGCCCAAATATCCAAGTATAAATATTTAAATTCACTCCATCCCTGGATTCTACTTATACCTCAGAGCTCCATATATTTTCAACTTAATGCTTACCATGAGTGAAAACTGAAAGTAAAATATAGTTGCACTTTCTATTTCTGGTGTTAGTAACCATGTAGCATGGACAAGTATTGAAAACCAAAAAAAAATTAATTTGTCCATTTTTCAGAAATGGCTACAGATTGTCATTGTTCTGAGAAACAATATTTTCATTTTGATGGAGGGTATTCTGAGAGAAGAGTGAAATGGTTTGCAGTGAAACTCAGTAAGTCACTACAGCTTCTACATAGCACCTGTAGATGCCCAGAAAAAAAGGGTGTATGTCCGAAACACCAAGGGCCATTAAGCTAACCAAGGATTGTTGTGTAAGAGCCTGCTGTGCAAACAAGCAAGGAAAAACAGGCTGTGGCTGGTGAAGGGACCATGCTGTGGCATACTGTGGCAGCACTTTTCTGTGATAAATGTCCTTGTTCTGGTTCCTGCAGATAAACAAAACACAGTACTGCATAAGTGAGGTCAAGGAGAGGGGGATGAGAGCACCAAAGACCCCTGAAGCCCTGTGACTCATTTCCAGAAAAGTCTAGAGGAATGGGCTGTGCATGACAACTCATTTGCAAGGAAAATGAGAAACTTTGCCTCAGGGTGGAGAAAACTTATCTATTAAAAGGTATACCAACAAAGCCTTGGATGTGCCTCCTAGGATCCTGGACACCCTGTGGGTTGAATTGATGGTGAACCCAGGACAGGACCAGGAGAGGTCCTTTCCTCTCCTATCTAACTTGTCTCTTTCCTCTTTTATTTTATTCTTTGAATTCTTTCACTACTAGAAGTCAAGGGACTAACATACTTATTCCCATGTTGTGTGTATAATTTATTAATTAGACTTTGTGTTTTCAGACCTTTCTGACTTCTGTATTTCCTTTTTGATCATAGGTATCTATGAACCTTGGGTTCCTTCTTTCTCTTACGAGTGGAACGTGACACCACTCACTACCAAATTATCAGCATTCTTGAAACAACTCAGTAAACAGTGCAAATGTTCTCAAAGGAAATTAAACTGCAGATAGAGGCTATTCTCAGAAACAAGCAGTGTTTCTTGAACAAAATGGGACATTGTAGAAGGTCCCATCTTAAAATGGTAAGCACCTTTTCCTGAAAGCCTGATATCCGATTGGGTACCAAAGAGGAAAACATAACTGCCAAAGGGAATTTAAGAAAAACCATATGTAATCATGTCAAAGATAGTAATTTCAGTAAAATATGTGGGGTTTTTTTCTGCCACCAAATAATGTTGCATTTAGATCTTAGAGGCTCAGACTGCCTTATAATTTTTGAATTAGACTGTGCTGATATTTCCTATAGTCACATTTCTAGGTCCTTATCAATTGAAGTACTGAAGAATGGATATAGTTAACAAGTTGCAAATTGCACAGTTGAAGAATTCTTCAGAGCATCTCCCAACAGAAATGATGGCTCTATACCAGTTCAGCCAAAAAAATGAGCTCTTTTTTGTTTGTTTCAAGTATTCTTTATTTTTATTCTACACTGACTTTTTGAAAACTATCAATCTCTCAGTAGAAGAGTATGGGTGTCAGTGTTCTTAGTGGATGTGGTCCAGCAGACTCTCACCACTTGTCCAAATCCATACTGGCAAATTTGCATGAGATACTCAGGTTGATACTAATTTTAGTAGCAGTATGTGGGTGTCAAAAGAATTGAGAGTGGAAGCTTCCATTATGAGCAAGGTGGGGCTGACTGTCAATGTCAGATGATGGGAGAAATCATGTTTGGTAGAGACTTAATAGTAATCAGACAACTGATTAAGGAGAGAAATAATTATAGAGAGAATTGATTAAGGGAAAGGAAGCCAGAACACATCAAGGGTAGCATGAGAGACAAGATACTAGAAGATGCCTAAACTGCCAGAAGAAATGTGGGTGTACTTGTCTCCTCTAGCTTCAACAAATATTGATTGGGCAAAGTGCAACACAGAGTGAGTGTTTGGGAAAATTGAAAACTGAGCAAGATAAAAACCTAAGGGGCAAAATATGGCAAAGAGCTTTCTGAGACAGAGCAGTATTTGAGAAATGGGCAGCAGGTAAGGCTGGACATAGAGACAAGCAACAACACCCTGGCAAAGCAGAGCAGAGAGCAGGGTGGAAGTCACATCCCATCCCAGCACAGAAGAATGAGAGGGTCTAGCTGAAAGAGCAGGAAATTTGTCTTAAAGGATTAAGAGTGCAGAGAAAGGGAGATATTTCTTTCATGTAAGGTTATGCTTTTAAAGTGTTGGTGGCTAATTACAGAGGTCTGTAGAAGTAGAGGCTCTTTATTGCCTGATCAGTTGTTTCCAAATGAAAAGTTGGTCTAAAAAATAGTAATATGTAACAAATGTGATAAAAAATGAAAAAAAGTACACATTTTTTTCTTCTTCCTTATAGCTTCAACTTTATTCCCTAGATAAATACCCAGCACTTTAGTGGAATATGGCCACACTGCAGCTCAGACCAAGAAAGGCGCTTACTTTTCTAATAATGTATTTTTAAACTATTTTCTCATGATGAGAGGGGAAACACACTCTTCAATGACTTAAAATTTATATGAAAATTGGCACTATGCTACTCACTACTTTGCCTTCTTTTTTTCTTCTTCTGCATATCATGTCTCTAAGTAATGCTATTTCTCCTTTAGACCTCCTTACATAGTATCAACTGACTTGTGAAGGTCAGAGTATATTTATCTCCCTTGTTCATTTTCAGACCAAACTGCTAGGGACAGTTACCATGCTTGTAGTGAATTACAGATCAGTTGCAGAAATACAAATGGGATTTTATATCATGTTGTCTTAAAGGTCAAATATGTTTATTATGATTAACATTAATATGTGAAACTAAAGGAATGTATAATAATTCGTTATTTACTACAGCACTTCCAAATTTTATTCTGTGGGGGGGGGGGTTGGTTTTTTTGTTGTTGTTTGGTTTTTTTGTGATTATGCTGGTTTTAATGTGCTTGGATGTTTATAATACTCATTGTTTATAATAGTATAATATAACCTTGCCCATTTATTTTGATGTGCAATATTTTGGGGAATATTAACCAAGGTAGTAATGATGAAGGTCTTCAAAACTGAGAATACAGAAACCAAGAAAGTATACAAGAGCATTACAGTTGGTAGTGTAATTCAAAGACTGTGTTCATCCTCTCTTCCAATGATGTAAATCACAAATAGCTTCTTTTTAGTCCATACATATTTTCAATATTTATATATATACACACAATGATAACTTATTATAAAAAACATGCAGGGCTTACCTTTATTCTTCATTAATTTGTACTGCATAATGAGGTGTTAATTTTGTTCTAAGATCTACTGCAATTAAAATGTCTTACAGTGAAAAGTACTGCACACATAGTTTGGAAACACTTCACTTAAATTAATATGATTTTTTCTTTTGATTTTTGTGAATTCTGTAAAATGCAGTTCTTTTTTTCCTCTCTCATTTTTGTATTATATACCCCACAAAACAACCACACCAGAGATTTGTAGGGGGAAAAAAAAACCTGGTTTTAGGATACAGAACTATAAAAGGAGAGTTCTCATTCTTCTGCTCAAGTCTGAGGTTTGGAAAATCATGCCAGCGATCTGAGCTATTCCATCCCTGGTCATTCTTTGTGCCAGACCCCTTCACTTGTGGGAACACAGTCTCATGTTATAGTGTTTTGCCCTGGACCCTGAATAATAAGGCTCTTTGGGTTTTTTATTTTGATCTTCAAGTCCTGTTTTAATACATAAAATGACACTCAAGGAACTGGAAATGGAGGCTTCCATCAAAGTTGAAATTTGGTTTTGATAGGAAAGTTTACTTTCCTCATTGTAGGCAAAGCAAATTCTTGGTGGTTCAACTTTTCTGCTTATATGTTAAATTAAGTACAACAGATACTCTTCAACTTCTCTCTTTGTCTTTGAGCCTCTACAGCTGCATCTATGCAGCCTGGATACCTAAAAAGCAGTAGATACCACGACAGAGGCTGGACCTCATTGCTTCCAATTATGTGGAGTTAAAGTAGGAACTATTTCAAGTTAAGCTCTTTTGGATCCTGGTGTGTTGGTTTTACTATCCAAAGACACTTACTATGGCATCTGACACTCAGATTACATATCTGAGGTTTGGACCTGTTGGCCATATCACATTAAAACATGGTTTATGAGGTACCAAAGCATGGTTTATAATCAATGTGTTTCCAACTTGAAAGTGACAAATGGCCTGTATAAAAGACATAGGCCAAAAATATGAACAATTATAGACAAATCTGAAAATACCATCAGAAATATTCAGCTCACTTTTAGAGCTTTGTCTGTCTGTCTGGAATTCAAGAGTTGACGATTGGGTATCATGTGCAAAAGATTGCCCAGTACAAGGCAAAGACATTGTTAATTTTCAGAGTAAATTGATATAGCTTTTTAGCATGCTATATAATAATATATTCTTTGCCTACAGAAAATTCTTTCTTGACAGAAACATAAAGAGACAGGATAATTTGCAGTTTAAACAAAGGTGTGTAAATAAGTGTGTTTTATAGTCAACTATTTTTTCTATTCTATCAAAGCAAAAATTTCACTGAAACATATGTACACTTTGACACACCTACTGTTTTTTTCCTTTATGTTATGGTGACTATTCTTAAAAATGGC
Organism: Hylia prasina; assembly: GCA_013397195.1. Lineage (NCBI taxonomy): Eukaryota > Metazoa > Chordata > Aves > Passeriformes > Sylviidae > Hylia > Hylia prasina. Next base: position 150,666 of record VYXD01009660.1, read on the forward strand.
AGAATACTTATATTTCATTAAATAAAGGTATAAACAAGGATTTCCTCATTCTTGTTGCATATAGAGGGTAAGTTTGCCTATACAGCAGGTTTTTTATATAACTTTTGGACAATGGCAAGTGAAATTCTCCAAAGCCTTGTATTTGATTTTCCTGACTGTGAGAAGAAAACATGCCTATTAACTATAATAACTCTGTGAATCTTTAAGGCTGTCATGTCAGTCTGGATGTACAGTTGAATGTAGATAACAGAATTTTGACTCAGCGTGTCACTTCTTACCTTGCCAAGTTTGAGAAATGTGAGCAACTAGACCTGCAAAATGAAATATTGCCTGACAGCAGCCAGACTTCCAGGCTGAGGAATCCTACTGTAAAGCTACCTTGACAAAAAAGTGTATCACTCTTAGGACCTTTCAGATTAGTGGAGTGATGCAGCTTTATTATCAGACATTGCTCAGTTCATCATAAACGTCTCACTGCTGCTGCACCTTATGTGAGAAAAGGGCTATATAAAAGCATACCATATTCCAATCTAATTCACACAATGGCTTTCTTGGTAATTAAGATCCAAATGGTGTTAAATTTCTAGGGATTTTCTATTACCAGTATGAATCAAATGATTTAAAATGGCTAGATTAAAACATTTGGTGTCACTGCTTAAGAAGAGGAGTGGATAGGGATCTTTGAAAAGTAATAAATAAGACTTATTTAGATATTCAATTTATTTCTAAGTGACCACACAAAATTGATTTGAAAAAAATAGATGGAAAGAAGATATTTATAACTTTTCAGCAGTATGTCTTTTAAATTCCCCATTAAAAGCCTGTTCAGTGGTCATAAATATAAGCCCACAGAACAGAGGTTGCAATAAAATACTTGGTGTTGTTGCACAGAGATAGGAATTTCACGATGAAAATTGTTTTATTCATCCTTTAGATCTTTTGAGGGAAATTATTTGCTCTGTCCCTTATTGACTGTTTTGTACCCAAGAATATTCATGGCTGTTTCCATACTGAGGACCTGGGCAGAAGAATGTTCATAACAATGATGTGAAGGCCAAAATCTGCCACCTTCGTCCCTAGCAGCCATACTTCATACCTCAGCCTAGCTTCATAAATTTCTCACAGAAACTAAGAAGACTCTGCCTGGCATATTGGAAAGAAAGGAGGAGACTTTGCTCCTACCACTTGAGGTCTTTATGACATGAAGGCATAGAGTATGAATGACTCACACGCAGCAAAGCTTTAATTTGAGGAGTCTAAAGTCTGTAACATCCTTCAGAAATACATACATGAGGCAGTATATTCAACCTGAACCCAATCCTTTTGAAAACTACAGGAGAACTGATCCTACAGTTTTGTCATTGCTTGTTTCTGTCCTCCATGCATCCTTTCATTAGACATATATATATATATAGATAAAATCCTTCTGAGCCTTCTTTTTTCCATATTGAATTGTCCCAGCTCTCTCAGCATTTCCTCATAGGAGAGATGCTCTAATTCCTAAGACATTTTAGTAGCCTTTTGCTGGACTCTCTCCAGTACCTCCATCTCTTTGTTGTACTAAGGAGCCCAGAAGTAGTCTCAGTAACCCAGGTGTGGTGTCATCAGGGCTGAAGAGAAGTGAAGAATTGTCTCCCTCACCTGCTGGCAGCACTCTTCTCAGTGCAGTCCAAGATGCTCTTGGTTTTTCTTGCTGTAAGGACATGCTTGCATTATCTTTGCAGAATTATCCAGCTCTCTGGTGAATCCTCTAATAGACTGAAAATATAAAGCTTTTGATTTTAGGTCCAATGATTGTGTTATTTTGTAGTTGGAGAGGTATGTGGAGGTCTTTTAAGTTTTATTTTTGTTTGTTTTGTTTTTTAAACTCTAGGAGTCCACTCCCTCATATTTAGACATCTCTCAGCCTTATTATAGCACCTCATTCTCCTAAAGAGTAAGTCACTTCTGTTAAGTTTGATATCCTTTAATACAAAAAAAACCCTAGTTCCCTAGGCTCTTGTGCTACCGACTGTATTGCTGTGCCTCTTAACAGCCATTCTTACCATGCTTTAGTGAGATCTACACCATCTGGCATTCTTTCCAAGCCTCTCTTTTCCTTCAAAGATGTTCTTGTTGTTAGGAAACAGAAAGAGAAATTACACAGCTTTAGTTACTTTTCTTGGGGTACTAACTGACCAACTCACCTTGACCAAAATTATACTGAACTTTATGTTACAACCTCTCAAACCACTCCTCCCCTCCTGTCACAGCAAATCACAGTCAGCAGAAGAAAAGCTGGCTGACCCTTTAGCAGCTGACCCTTTCTTTTAATGCAAAGTGGGATTCTGAAGAGCAAAAGTATCAACCTAAGAATTAAAAATAACTGGCCAGCCTTTGCCCTAAGCCAGCTAAACCCATATGACCTTCTCTTCTGTCGGTGTTGCTGCTGAAAACAGCAGCTCGCAGAGATATGAGATTGTGAATTTCTCACTAGTTCTTGTCTGTTCTGCCCTTTGGTTAGTTTAAGTAGATGGTGGTGGCATGATGATTGTATTCCTACCTCATCTGCCCAAAATTCAGGGTCTCAACGCAACTAGGAATCCATCTACCTTCTCTTCACACTTCATTATTCTCATCTTAACACACCTCCGTCAGCCTAAAATCTCTCTGGGTATCACTAAAGGAGGAATTTACTGGTGTCCCACTTGAGATGTACTCACCTCACCTTTTATTTAGCTAGAATGAATAATGGATAATGAGGTAGCACAGCCACCACTAGAGAGAGCTCTGATACTAGAATTATGATCAAGACCTACTTTATACAAGTTCCTATTGCAGAGTTCAGGGGTAGTTGCTTGAATGGATGGAGTGTCAAAAACAGAAGAGCAATACAAAATAGAAGGAACTGCAGTGTGTTAGGAAAGATTTTAGACTCAGTGTTATTGGGCTGCGATGGGTCTACAGAAAAGAGAGAGAGTGTTTTTCTAGTTTGGCCTCTTTCCACTTTAATTCAGCAGTTTTTTTGACATTCCACTTGCAATACTTATTGCTGCTCAGCTGCTCTGCTTCATGGTTTATGACTTGATATTGCTTTCAAGAGAATATAGGATGAAAATAGAATACTGGAATTTGGGCGGGGGGAATGTGATTTATGAATTGTGTCATTTATTTTTCCTTAGGTACTTCAGTAAAATTTATGCAATTTTCAAAACTCAGTACATCCATATAGTTTGACTATTTAAATGGGATGTATCTTTGAGCAGAGAAAATACTTGTATTCTTCTTTCATTAACACCAGAAAATAAATATACTGGGATACCAACACTGTGCAATAATTTTTGTGGCTTTATTATCATAGTCATATTATCATCTTATTATCATATCAAAATATTATTATCTTTATGGAATGTGAGATATGAATACTATCAAGATGGGGATTGACAGTGCTTGAATAAGTAAGGCCAAATAGGCAATTCCATTGTTTTTATAAATATTGCAGGAAAGGTACCATAATTTGGACAATATTCCTCCAATAACCTCTTAAATGTGATCTCTGTTATTCCACCACAATGTCGGGGTAGGGCCAACATGGCAGACTGTATTAGTAAAACAAGGATCAAATACCCTGTGACAAAGTGACAAAATAGAAGCCAGTGTTCAAAACCTGTATTTCAAAGCCATATTTAGCCTCTGTTAATTCCATGGGCTTCAGAAGAACATAATCCCTCAGATACGGATCAATCATCCCAGCCAGGTAATATGACAGCTTCAGAATGTCTCTCTGTTCCTAGTTATTTAGTTGGGACTTCTTTTTCAAAATACACCTAATCTTCTTTGTAAATTTTGTTCTGTGACATTCTGAGAACAGACACTACCTTTCCACTTTCAGCAATAAAGTGTCTGCTTCAAGTTTCTTTCCAAGAGAGCCAGATGTTCCTTCACCCTCCTCTGTAGGAGCAATCAGCAAACAAGGCAGTCTACCCACCACTTCATCACCTCTTTCACCCAACTTGGCCTGGATCACTTGAAGGGATGGGGCATTCACTGGGACAGGTTTCTCTGGGAAACCTGTCCCAGTGCCTCACCTCTCTCACAGTAAAGGATTTCTTCCTCATATCTAATCTAAGCCCACCAGTTTAAATCAATTACTCTTTTTCCTATTGTTGCCAGAATACATCACTGTCACTATGTACACTTGCAAAATGTCCCTCTCCAGTCTCTGGTAGGCTCCTTTTAGGTACTGGAAAGGTCCTGTAAGGTGTCTCTGGAGCTTTCTCTTCTCTGGGCTGAACTATCCCAAATCTTTCAGCCTGTCTTCACAGGACAGGTGTTCTAGTCCTATGATCATCTTTGTGTACCTGCTCTGTATTCATTCCATCAGGCCCATGTTGTTCTTATCTTTGGGGCTCCAGAGCTGTATGCACTAGTCCAGGTAGGGTCTCACAAGAGCAGAGTAGAGGGGGAAAATCCCCTCCCTCACCCTGCTGGCACAGTGCTTTGGATGCAGCCCAAGACATGGTTGGTCTTCTGGGCTGCAAGGGCATATTGCAGCTTATATTGAGCTTTTTGTCAGCCAACACTCACAAGTGCTTCTCCTCAAGGCTCCTCTCAATCCATTCGCTGCTCCGCCTGTATTGGTGTTTGGGATTGCCCAGACGCAAGTGCAGGACCTAGGCCTGTTGAACTTCATAAGGTTTGCAGGGACCCAACTCCTAACCCTGTCAAAGTCCCTCTGTTGGCATCCCTTCTCTCCAGTGGGCTGACCACACCACACAGTTTGATGTAATGGTTAAACTTTCTGAGGGTGCACTCTCCCACTGTTTTTGTCGCTGACAAAAAAGTTAAACACCACTCATCCCAACACATATCCCCCCCAAGGAATGCCACTCATCAAGGGAAGGCAATTCAGAGACAGATTTGTTGGACTGGTGGGTCTATAATAATTTCTTAGGACCCTGTAGAAGCCAAGATAAAGGGCTAATATGTGGGTCTCAAACAGTGTTAGCTTGATGGCTGTGGATTGGTGGTAACAATCTCTTTGCCTCACTTCTCTGACAAAAGGAAAGAAATGGATGCCACATGTCATGGAATCATGGAATCATAGAATCGTTAAGGTCGGAAAACACCTTTAAGATCATCAAGTCCAACCTTCAACCTAGCACTACTGCTATATTCAATCTTGATTATAGTATGGTTTTTGATGTTCAAGACCTTCTCAACTACAGCTTGGTGGAAGGTAAAACAGGTGAGGCCACTGTGAGGTGGGTGCACAAATGGTTGGAAGGATAATGGAAAGATCCAAATTTTGCAAAAAACTCAGAAAGCTCATTGTGAAGAAAAGGGAGAAACAGTCAGAAAGGTGTTAGTAGTATATTTGAATTAATCTTTCAGCCTCAAACACACTCTCATTTTAACCAAAGACATATTGGAAACCTGAAATAATTAAGTTTGCTTACTATCTGAAGAAGTGAATCTATGGAAAGAGGGGAGAGATTACATCTGACTGTGCTCCAGTTAGTCAAAGTCTGGTACAAAGTGGGCAGATGACTGACCAGCAGGCAGGAGGGTCAGTGGGCTGCAGGGACTATTACTTTCCCTAACAAGCTTCTTGATCTCTGCATGCAGCTGATTTGAGTGCAGTGGCAGTCAGTTTCACCTGTAGTGCCCTGCCGAAATATTTCCGTGAAGCCTGCCCTTAGAAGTAAATGTACTGCAGTGAGGGAGAAAAATGTGTAGTGCCTTGGAAAGTACAAACAAATGTAGCAGGTTTTGAAAATTATGGTACATATATCTAAAAAGCACCAGTTTCACAGCTGTAACCATTGCCTCTTTATAGCATCTTTTATAAACAGGTCCTTAAAATACTCATGAGTTTCTCTTTGGTAAAAAAATGCAAAACAAAATTGGGATTTGAATGAGCTCACTTGAGTCAATAATATTATGCTGATTTAACCCAGTTGAACATCTGTACCAGGATTGTATGTGCAGGAATATAACACTATTCAGTAAAGTCAGAATTACAGAATCACAGAATGACTAGGTTGGAAGAGACCTCCAAGATCATCAAATCCAACCCATGTCCTAACATCTCAACTAAATCATGGCACCGAGTGACACCTCCAGTCTTTTTTTAAACACATCCAGGGATGGTGACTCTACCTCATCCCTGGGCAGACAATTCCAGTACTTTATCACTCTTTCTGTAAAAAACTTTTTCCTAATATCCAGCCGATATTTCCCTTGACACAGCTTAAGATCGTGTCCTCTCATTCTTTCAGTTGCCTGGAAAAAGGGACCAACCCCCATCTAACTTAAACCGCCTTTCTCGAGGTTGTAGACAGTGATAAGGTCATCCCTGAGTCTCCTTTTCTCCAGGCTAAACCACCCCAGCTCCCTCAGCCATTTGTCATAGGGCTTGTGTTCCAAGCCCCTCACCAGCCTCTTTGCCCCCTCTGGATGCATTCAAGCATCTCAGTGTCCTTCCTGAACTGAGGACCCAGAACTGGACACAGCACTCGAGGTGTGCCCTTGCCAGTGCCCAGTACAGGGGAAGAATGACCTCCCTGCTCCTGCTGGACACACCATTCCTGATCCGGGCACCATTCCTGATGCCATTGGCCTTCCTGGCCACCAGGGCACACTGCTGGCTCCTGTTCAGCTGCTGTCACCAGAACCCCCAGGTCCCTTTCTGCCTGGGCAATGTCCAGCCACACCGTCCCCGCCTGTAACATTGCGGGGGGTTATTGTAGCCAAAATGCAGGACTCAGCTCTTGGGCTTGTTAAACTGGGCCAATAGATTTATGAACATCCAAGCAGCTCAACACTTCTCTTGACTGCCTCCTCCTGGATAACAGGGGGACCATTCTGCTCCCTGACACCATCTACCTACTCAGGAGGACAGTTGTCCTGAGGACAAGCCGTCTTTCCACTAAAGATTGAGGCAAGGGAGGCGTTGAGCGCTTCCGCCTGCTCCTCATCTGCAGTTACTAAGTTCCTTCCCACATCCAGTAGAGAACAAAGGTTGGTCTTACCCTTTCTTTTGCCATTAATATATTTGTAAAAATATTTTTTATTATCCTTTACAAAAGTTGCCAAATTAGGTTTGAACAGATCTTTGGCCTCTCTATTTTTTTCCTACATGCCCTAGCAACCCCCTTAAATACTTCCTGAGAGACCTGACCCTCCTTCCAAAGATAATGCATCATTTTTTTATTCCTAAATTCCTTTGAAACCTCATTGCCCATCCAGGCTGGATGTTTGCCCTGTTGGCTCATCTTTTGGCACACAGGGACAGTGTTCCTGTGCCCTCAAGATCTCTGTTTTGAGGCACACACACCTTTCCTGGACTGTTTTGTTTTTAAGGGCTTCTTCCCAAGGAACTCTCTGAATTTCGTGATCACTGTGCCCCAAGTGGCCTCCAACCACCACATCTCCCACCAGCCCATCTCTATTTGCAAACAAGTCTAACATTGTCCCTCCCCTGGTGGGCTCACTCATCAGCTGCGACAAAAAGTTGTCCTCCACACACTCTGAAAACCTCCTGGACTGCCTCTTTTCTGCTGTACTCAGTTCCCAGCAGATGTCTGGTAGGTTAAAGTCACTTACCAGAACAAGAGCTTGTGATCCTGAAACATTCTCCAGCTGCTTATAGAATAAGTTGTCTACCTCTTCTTCCTGCTTAGGTAGTTGATAACAGATTCCCAGTAAGATGTCAGCCTTGTTGGCCTTCCCCTTGATTCTTACCCATAGGCATTCATCTTCATTGTCATTAGTTTCAATTCCCATGGTATCAAAACCTCCCTAATATAAAGGGCCACCCCTCCACCTCTTTGCCCTTTCCTGTCTCTTCTGAAGAGCTTGTAGCCATCCAGTGCAGTGCTCCAGCTACATGAGTCATCCCACCACATTTCCATGCATCATAGCTCTGCTGTTGCACCATGGCCTTCAGCTCTTCTTGTTTGTTACCCATGCAGTGTGCACTGGTATAAATGCACCTCAGCTGGGCTACTAATTTCACTCTAACTCAGGCTTACCACCCCTGGGTCTGCTTTCAGAGAGCCCAGCTGCATCCCCATCCCCCTTCAAATCTAGTTTAAAGCCCTCTCAATGAGTTTTGCCAGTTCATGAGCTAAAATTCTTCTGCCCTTAACAGAGCGATGGAGCCCATCCAGTTCCAGCAGGCCAGGTGCCATAAAAGTTTCCCCCTGATCGAAGAACTCAGAATTCACCAGCCCTTGAGCTACTTATTGATAATGCGGGCTCTCTTATTCTTTTCATCATTTTTCTCCACCACCAAAGGGACTGAGCAGAACACTGCCTGTACTCCTGCCCTATCAACCACTTGACCCAATGCCATAAAGTCCCCTGACACTCCTCTTTTCAATCTCATCACTGCCAGCCTGGAGTATCAGCAGTGGGTGATAATCAGAGGGCTGAGTCAACCCAGGGAGTCTTGGTAATATCCCGTACCCGGGCCCCAGGGAGGCAGCAGGCCTCCCTGTGGGATGGGTCCTGTCAGCATATGGGGCCCTCTGTTCCCCTCATGGCTATGTCACCCCCTATGACTACCCTTCTTTACTTTTTAATGTCAGAGGTGGTGATCTGTCTGACAGATGGAGTGTAATTGGGAGGCTCTCTGGGCAGATAATTTTCTTCTACGTTGTCTGTCTGACCCTCTAGATCCAGCGCCTCATACCTGTTCTGAAGTGGCACCCGGGTAAGTGATGGGTGTCAGGAGTAAGTTTTATTACCTCCACAAATAGGAACCCATTTCCACTCCCCTTCATGCACCCAGCGCCCTCCTATTGCCTGACAGTGGGAGGCATGGGAATCCTCTGACTGCTGGTGGGCCTCCCTTAGGGATGGATCAAATACATAACACAGATTAGATACTCTAAGCAAGGAATTCACGTCTCTAAAGTGGCTTCAGTATTGTCTAGTGAACTGCAGTGTTTTGAAATATAACTATTGTCATGTATTTTACTTGTTCCACAATCTTCCTTTGTGTAGACTGCCTTTCATATGGAAAATCTCCAGAAATGACATTTGGAAGTAAAGATTTAAGCACTTTTTTTTTCCACATTGCTGGTGTTTTCAACAGATCAATGACATTGTCTTAACTTATAGTCATTAAAAAAAATCTCTTATTATTACATTGAATTAGAATTAAAGAAAATAAAATAAAACCAAGGATTTTTTTTTTTTTAAGGAAGGTTTTGAAATAGAAAAGTGAAGCAGAGGAGTAGCAGAAGGAGTCTGTGTTGTAGAACGTGAAGTCTCTCACAACATGAGCAAAATTATATTTGAATACAGTAAAACTATCTCCATACATTAAAAGTTGCAGGCAGTGTCATGAAGGGATTGAACGTGCAGTTTGAATGAACTTCCAGTACACATGGAGGAGACTAATAAAAGAGAGAGGAAAAGGCAGGCACTGAATCCTGCAGGGAACAAAGGAACCAGGCCCATTTTGACCTCTGGAAGAGGCACGCTTTGAGACTAGGCTTTTATTTGGAAGGGACCTACATTTGGAGGGGACAATCTAATCCAAATATCTGACTTATTTAGGGTTGACCAAGTTAAAGCATGTTATTGAGGGCACTGTCCAAATGCCTGATGAACACTGACAGGCTTGAGGCATTGAGCACCTTTTTAGGAAGTCTGTTTTCTTGATTTGGCTTCCTGTGAGAGGCTTGTAGATTTTCTTGTCAGCCAGACCGTGAAAAGGGAGAAATTCATGGACACCACAGTGGAAGGTGAACATGGAATGTAAAGCTAGTAACTCAGGACTGTTCTGTCACACAGGTAGAATGCAAACATTTATTTCAAAATAAATAGAGTCAGGGAGGTGGCGGTAAGGATAGAGTCAACAAAGCATGAGTTTCACAGTTTTAACCATTACCTTTTCACAGAACCTTTTATAAATGGATCTAAAAATACAGGCTTCACTTCAATAAAAATGCAAAACAAAGCTGAGATTTGAATAAGCTCATTTGACATGGGAACAAGACCAATAGCAAAGAAGCTATGTAGGACTAAGTGTTTTCTGCCTAAAAGAAAATTCTTGACAGGAATTAATGGCCAAGATCTGACAATATTCTATGGTCAAACTCAAATATTAGATGCTTTCTTAATAGGTGGATGTTGATACTGGCCCAGTGCCAGGCACCCACAAGAGTTGCTTGCTCATCCTCCCCTGCCATAGCTGGGCAGAGGAGAGTGGAAAAAAAAAATATTGAAGGCTTCATGAGTGAGATAAGGACCAGGAGAAATATTTCAAGAACAAAGCAGGCTCAACTTAAACAGCAAAATGAATTTTATTAGTAACAGAATCAGAGTAGGATAATGAGAAGTAAAATAAGCCCTTAAAATACCTCTTTCCCCCCGGCCCCTCCCTCCTTCTCTATGACAGTGCAGGGAGACAGGGCATGGGGGTTTTGGTCAGTTTATCACTGAGATTTTTCTTCCACTGCTCAGGGAGAGGAGTCCTTCCCCTGTGAGGCCATGGGAAGGACCCCCTCCCATGGGAGACAGCTCTCTATGAAAATCTCCAGCTTGGGTCCACTCTCATGAGCACGAGCAAAACCACACCTGCTGCAGTGTGAATTCCCCCCAGTAGTCAGTCAGTCCTCCCAAAACTGCTGTGACATGGGTCACTCGTTCCACGGGGTGCAGTCCTCCAAGGACAGGCTGCTCCAGCCTGGAAGCAGGGGTCCCTCTCCCCACTGGATCTCCCACTGAATCACAGCCTCCTCCAGACATCCACCTGCTCCAGTGTGGGCACCTCCCCTATGAGCTGTGCATGGATCTCTGCATCCCCCGTGGATCCCCAAGGGCTGTGGGTAGATCTCTGCATCCCCCATGGATCTCCATGGGCTGCAGGGGCACAGCTGCTTCACCATGGTCTCGCCATGGCCTGCAATCTCATCTCCAGCACCTGGAGCACCTCCTGCCCCTCCTTCTTCACTGACCTTGGTGTCATCAAGATGTTTTTCCTCACATGTTTTCACCTCCTCCTCTTCTCTGACTAGAAGCAGAAAACATCCTGACTTTGTTTTGATTTTCTTCTTAAGTATGTCATTGCAGATGTGTTACCAACCCATCTCATTGGCCCAGTTTTGTCCAGCAGCATGTCCATCTTCAGAGCCATGAGGGATTTGTTATGCTGGACATGGTGGGAAGCTTCCAGCAGCTTCCCACAGGAGCTATCTTTGTGGCCCGCCTGTTATCAAAAACCAGGCTATGCCAAACCAATACAGTGTATGAAGAAGAAATAAACTTTTATTTGAACATTTGTAAGACAGATTGTAAAGACAGAAGAATTGGATTTCTTAACCTAGATGGAAACTTGCAATTGTATATTTTTTTTTAAGTTAGCATTTGGTATACATTTGACAAAAATTCATTGGCAGCCCTAGTCTTTACTTCCAATTTAAAATAAATTACTATCCTTTCCAGCACAAGAACAAATGTATCCATGCAACTGTGCTTGTATTCAGTTCTCATTTGCCCACATAGAACAGAAACTTAGCAGGTATTACATATTAATTGTCTATTTTCTTTATATAAGTTGTCTTTTACAGGTATATTTAATAGCTTGATAATGTCATCTTTTCAAGTCTGAGTAGTAACCCATTCTTATTAAAACTATAGTTTTGCAAAAGAATCTTTAAAAACTCAGAACCAGATGACAAAGGAAAAAAGAGAATATGTTGCACTTGACGGACCTGATTTTAAACCCAATTTCAAGTTAGGCATGGCTTTTTAATATCTGAGTCTAGTAGATCGACCAAGTCCTAAATCTTTAGGACTGGCCTGTAGCCAAATCTACATGAGAAAAAATACATGTTAAAAATAGTGTGAAGTAAAGTGACATACCATAAATCAGTTGGTTTGGAACTGAGAAGAAAGCATGAAACAGGAGTTAGACATTCAAAAGTAACACTAATTAGTAGGAAAGTTGTCCTGACAAGCATGTACCAGACAATATCTGGCTAGTTTTGAGGTGGTTGATGGTACTGTCCAACTCATCTATCATGAAAGCAAACAGACATTTATCAAACATAGTGAATTTGTATGACAACACAACTTTTGGTCATACAAGATGCTGAAACTTCGGAGTTCTGGGCCAAGAGAAAATGTACCAGCTATTGAACAGGTGAAAACTGTGGACAAGTTGGAAGAGAAATCAAAGAATTCATGTTTTATGTAAAATAAGCTAGCTTTGGAAATTCTCCAATTCAAAAGATGTGAGAAAGCTTCACAAAAACTTCACTGTTGGATTCAATCCCTGTTTTGTCATACATATTTTAAAAAATGACAGAAAAGAGAATATTTCATCTTCATATAATTTATTTAAAATGTAAAATTCAGCTCTTTGCTGTAGTTCTTTCCATACCTGTTGGATTTTTTTTCCTAAATCAAGAAAAAAATCTGGAGCAATGTATTTACTGTAGTGACATTTTACTTTCCCAAACTATTTCAAGGCAGAAGAGTGATTTCTAGCAAAGTGATTTTGCCAACACTCACTGTAGTTCACCTTTTAAAAACACATTTTATTGACAATTGCAGTAGAAACATAGGCAGGAGGAACATTAAAATATCCTGAATATTGACAGAGGCACAATTATTATAAAGTCTGGTTTTGATCCATCCACCTTTTTTTTTTTTTGATTCCTATTACTGTACAGGCTGATTTTATTCAGTGTCTTTGTCTTCTGTATAGAATGGAGGGGAAATTATTGCACAGAATTCATACAGCGTGCTGAACTTCGCTAATGCTCCACCCACCAGATTAACCTATTTCAGTCATTTCTTTCTCTTTGGTCTTCTACAACTAGGGCAGCAGTTTTTTCTGTCACATGCTTATGAAGAAAAAAGGCGGGGGGGGGAAAGGAACAGATTTATCATATCTCTTCAGGTTCACAATTGTCACTCCTTCAGCAAGAATGCCAGAAAATTGTAAACATATATAAAACCTTTTAGTGTGAGTACAGTCTCTTAATTAAAACTACTCTCTCTCTTAAATATAGCTCTCTCAAATTTAATCTAGTAACATTTTGCCCTGGTGGCAGGTATCCAGATCCAGCGTTAAGAGTGCAAGATGATTCAGTGGCTTTCTAGCCCCACAAGGCTCTCTACTTCATCAAAAGTATGGCAGGGAAGAGGACAGGAAGTAAAATGATGCAGGAATAATTGAAACACAGGAGCTCAACCCACCAAAACCAAGAAAGCTGACTGGATCCGTCAGAGCTGCTGACTGAAGTAAACCTCAATATCAAATAGCTTGGTATTACTTAAGGGAGTTGTGCAAAAATGGCTAATTGGCAGAGGCAGAAAAAAGAAAAATTGATTCCATCTTCATCAGAGTCTATGAAAGAATTTTTTTTTCCCTAAAGGCTATACTGGGCATGTCTTATTGTAGTCTGTTGTAGGCACCGTTATTTTTCCTGTTTATTTAAGACTTTGTATTATTAGCCATTAAACGAAATTAACTAAACTCCAAAGTAAAAACTGGGAGATATTTTGCCAAAAGTAATGCTAACAGCCTTTTTCCCCCTTAGTTCTGATTTTATTTTTGAATAGTAATATTATGAAAATAAGATTGACAGTCCCATTGATACTGGCTTTTTCTTCTCAACTGAACATTAAAATTTTCCCAAGCTACCTCATGACATTGGTAATATGATGTACAGTCTGTTACTGTTCAGCATTTTGACCAGATCAGTAGTATCTGAAAGTTAGTCAGACCTCTGAAGTGCTATATCACTGGACTGATTTCTGTCCTTGGTAAAGGATAACAGCACATGTAACTGACATGCTGCTTGGCCTCAAACTGAGTGAATGAGCTTTGGGAACATTGCAGAAGTTCCTAACTCGTCTCTCCCATCTGGAATGATCTCTGAAGGTTATGCAAAAGCTGTGTAAAGACACTTCTGTAATTACTGGACATGCCAAGTCTGCTGCAAGGATATGCAGAAGAACACTGATTCTCACATTACCAACCTATGGTTTCTCCTGAAAGATAAACTCCTTTCTATTAAGACATATTTCTAACAGATGCAAGGTGCCAATCTTCTAAACTAATATAAAGTCCAGAGAAAATAGACCAGTGTACTTCTTTTCTCTGTGGGAAGGTCATTAACATAAATATGAATAAACTATCCCTTGGTATATGTAAAACTTCAAGAGAAATTTTGGAAATACAGGGGAATAGACCATTAAAAACTTTAGGCAGTAAGATATGTGAGAATATTATCAGTACTCACTCTTTCATAGACCATTAAGCTATATAATTCTTATTAAGGATTTGGTACTGGTGTTGTCATCCTGAAGAAGAGGAGATAAGGGACAATATAGCTTTCGTAGTCATAAAGAAAATGGTTATTGGATCCAAATTTGCCAAAGAATAAAGCAACAACACTGGTCAAAAAAGAACCAAATAAACAAGGTGACAAAACATAACATAAAAAAAAAAAAATAATAATAAAAAAAATCCAGCCATGCTGGACATTCTTAGCTGTCAGTTTGGCTTTATTCTGAGCTAAATTCAGGAACAGTAAGTCTTCTATCTCTAAATTACAACATTTGATCATATTTTAAAAGCAGGCTTCTACCACCTGTTCTCACACTGATGAGCTCCTGTATGATTTCCATTTTACCAAGGGAACTATCAGTATTGCAAAGCATATCACAGTGTGAGCAGTGGTGGCATTCATGAATATCAATAGTGGGGGACAGGTGATCCAGCACTAACATGCCTGCTGCTTTTGGTAATCAGGATTCAATGCCTTGCTCTGCCACCAACCTCTACAGCCATTAACAAAGCTACATAAGTTAAATCTGTTTGGAAGATACAGATGGATGTGAGTTAAGTCTCACAAAGTTTTAACTGACCACTCTGGAAGTTCTTGAGAAACAATAGTTAAATCTCCTAAATTAATATCCATTGTCTTTCAGGAATCGTGTACCATGCCACATTAGAACAGCCACTTGGTTTCTGGTCCAGAACTGGCTTATATCCTAGCATATGATGGCACACTGAGCTCACCTTATAGACTCCCAGTAATCTCATCCTATTCCAATTTTTGAGTTAGCATATTTTGAGAAGTGATTTCTCTTCTTTTGAGACATGGCAACTCACCCTAACTCACCATCTGCATGCTTCAACTCTTTGTCAAAGTCCAACAGTAGGAGTCAGGTGACATTTCCCTTAAGTCATGCTGTATTATTTATCACTGTGATAGCTGATAAACCACTATAAATGGCTGCATTACACAGGCAGTTTCTGCTAGTCACCTGAAAGCCTCCACTGCCCTTTAGAAACACCAAGGCCAACACTAATTTGGCTGGTCAAGCTGACACTGCTGGGATTTCTTCTCTGAGAAAATCAGGTCTGAAGTTTGGTGGCAAAAGGAGAAAAACTGTGGTACTTCTCTTCAGCCTCAAACACAACCTTATCCAATTCACAAACCATTTTTTTTGTCAGTGAGAAACCTACAAATATATAGCCCTGTATCCCTTTCATTTAGACTAAGGTTATACCACCTCTCCTAAGCTTTGTAATGATTGACCCTTGAAAGTATAAGATTCCCTTACCTTACAAAAGCAAGGTTTTTTAAACAGATGTAATGTACACCAAATATATGGGCAAGAATTTAATATTGTATTTTTTTGTTTTAGGTAATGATTATATGAAAATGTAAAGAATTTTCTTTCTGATATTTTCCATCAAAACAAAGGGTAGTAACAGAAACTAGAGAGTTGTACTTTTATGAGGAATAGAATTATATCTGGCTTTAACCTGTTAAAATCACATATTTATCCTAATTCTTTATAATAGTTAGTTGCAACAAAACAATATAACATCTACAGCCAGGTGGGGAACACATCTACTGAAATCTGCCATATAATAAAAATAATTTTCTCCCAGAATTTTTTCCTTTTGCCTCTTGCCTCAAAGAAAGTGTTTCTATTTTTATTATATATTTCATTAATTTTTGCCTTTGATGTAATCTAATAAAGGAGTTGTTTTGTGTTTTTTTAAGATTATTTTCTCTCTGTTTTTGTTATACTTCTCTTTTGTGTGGTAAAGATTAAATACCAGCTAAGATATTATTCTAACACAGCTGAACACCCCATATGACTACAAATCACCTACATATATATCAGAAATTGATATATTTGGGAAATAATACATGTGTCAGGCTATTGCTATGTTTTCACTATAAAAACAAAGCAATAGGAAAAATATAATGTGATCTGACAGAATCTACTGGATATGATACCATGGAGTCAAGAATGCATTAACACTGTAATTAATTAGAAATAATACCCATTTTGAATTAAATTCTATATAATAAATTTATACATCTCCTAGTTATTCATAATCATTCACATAATTAGTGTGAAAATTTTGAAGTATCTGAACTGTTTGAATTGACTATTGAAGGCTGATCATATACCACACATGGTACAGTTTGTCTTTGTTTCCCTTGACTGGATATATAAGCAAATGTAAGTAAAGAATAATTATTACAAATGGAAAGAGAACTTTTTATGGGGCTTTACGCCCTGCAATTCTTATTCAGTTAAACCTTTCTGTGACTGTTTATGTCATTGAGCTTTTTAGATAAACAGCACAAAATTTATGAAGGCCATTCACAAGATCTGTCCATGAGAGTCCTCCTCTCCCACCCTCCCCCATCCTCTCCCATCCTCTCTCCCACCCTCACCTCTCCTCTTCTCTCTTTTGGTCTCGACCTTTGAGTATGTCTAGTCCAAGTGGTTTTACCAGGAATGTCAGACTGTTATATCAGATACAGTTCAAGTAGGTTTTCCACTGTGGTGGGAAAGAGCAGGTGAAACAAATGTAGCATACTGATATGCAGTTGTAAGAAAGAGAAATGTATAGAAATGAAAAAATCAGGAAAAAAAGAGAAAAGCAAAAATCTGAAAGGGTAAATCCAAAAAGGAATAAAACTAGAGTTTAAAATACTACATTAGAAGATAAGACTAGACAAATGAACAAAACAAAACAAAACAAAACTGTCCAGCTAAAACCCCTACACTGAATCAATAAAAAAGTTAAAGAGACTTCAATACAGAAGATGCTGGCATTTAAAAATTGGAAAGCTTCTTCAGCTGAGGAGAACAGAAAAATCCATAATACATAGCAGATCAAATAGAAACAGGAAATTAAAAGAGCTAAAAAAGAATTTTTGAAGAGCATTTTGCAAAGGATGCTCAAACTGATAATGAAAAATTATTAAAATACATCAAAATTAGCCAGCTAGGGAATGGGTTGGATTGTTTGATGACAGGAATTTTAAAAGGGGAAATCATGAAGGATAAGACCACAGTGGAGAAGTTCAGTGAAATACTGCTTTCATTTTTACAGAATGCACAGGATGCTGAGGAATTTCCCACACCTTGTAAATTCTTTGTAGCAAATAGATCAGAGGACCTAGAATAATGCAGGGAAGCCCAAGAGTCCTGGATATAAAGATTTCATGATGGATGGGCTGGTTCCCTGCTCCCTGGCTTTGCAGAGACTCACTGCTGCCTGTGGCCCTGATCTGCACTGCCTGGACTTGATATCTATGGAGATTGTATTATTAACACTTGACAGAAAATGGATTTGTTTCACGGGTTATATAGGCTTTCCTTTCTCCAGTGGCTACCTAAGTTAACCTTTCCTCCTTATCTTTCCCTCAAATTCTTCATATTTCTCTTGGAGCAGATGCTTCAACTAGGACTGAACCAGTACTCATTTGGTCTCTTCCTGGCAAGAATAGCTTTAATTTCACCAGCATATTGCAACTTCACTCTGAGGATTAATTAATTTTTCCTGTGGGTGGCAGTCTACATGCCGAAATAAAATTTATTTTACTTCTAGTTCCATTCATTTTGCAGTAACTGGTAAAGCATTAGCTGTTGAAGATTGCACAGAATATCTGAGCAGGATAAATGAAGTCCCTCAGTACAATATCTATACTTATATGTCTGATATAAAGTTTCTCAGCTACAGAATTTCATGATCAAATTGGTGTTTGCATATGCCCTGCAGCTATAGAGCTTAACACAAAACCTCCATAATGAGCAGGGAAAATACAATGTAAAGATACATAAATAACTGTGAACAGACCTTGGTGAAGAGAGTTGATTCAATGCCTCAGGATGCCACTTTTGTTTGTCTCTCTCTTTCCTCCTAAATTGACATTGTATCAGGAGCACAAGTTTCTTACATACAAATGATTTCTGGACATGCGCTTCAGCCTTACCTACTATATTAACAAAATTCAGCACTGGCATTGTTAATTTTTCTGAACAGCTGGACAAAATATAGTTAGATTTTTCCCAGGTTTCAAAAATCACTAGGGGAGCTTATTATAAGAACGACTGTAGCAGAAAGAAATCTCAAGTTATAAATAAGGTAGCTATTATAAGTGAGGAATCTATAGATCAATACATTTTGTGCAGAGCCTGAGACAGTGATCTGTAGTGCCTCTTTCCCGTACACGTTTTACATAGATTTTATTATCTTGAAGATTTAAATATATATATATATTTTTTTTTTTTTTCTCTAAGAATAATGATCTGAGAAGTCACCAGGCACCAACTAGCCAACTGCCATTCTTGGCCTATCCTTTCCAAAATATAGGATAATGATAACAAGAATAGACTGCTCTTTTTTTTTTTTTTNCAGCTAAAACCCCTACACTGAATCAATAAAAAAGTTAAAGAGACTTCAATACAGAAGATGCTGGCATTTAAAAATTGGAAAGCTTCTTCAGCTGAGGAGAACAGAAAAATCCATAATACATAGCAGATCAAATAGAAACAGGAAATTAAAAGAGCTAAAAAAGAATTTTTGAAGAGCATTTTGCAAAGGATGCTCAAACTGATAATGAAAAATTATTAAAATACATCAAAATTAGCCAGCTAGGGAATGGGTTGGATTGTTTGATGACAGGAATTTTAAAAGGGGAAATCATGAAGGATAAGACCACAGTGGAGAAGTTCAGTGAAATACTGCTTTCATTTTTACAGAATGCACAGGATGCTGAGGAATTTCCCACACCTTGTAAATTCTTTGTAGCAAATAGATCAGAGGACCTAGAATAATGCAGGGAAGCGCAAGAGTCCTGGATATAAAGATTTCATGATGGATGGGCTGGTTCCCTGCTCCCTGGCTTTGCAGAGACTCACTGCTGCCTGTGGCCCTGATCTGCACTGCCTGGACTTGATATCTATGGAGATTGTATTATTAACACTTGACAGAAAATGGATTTGTTTCACGGGTTATATAGGCTTTCCTTTCTCCAGTGGCTACCTAAGTTAACCTTTCCTCCTTATCTTTCCCTCAAATTCTTCATATTTCTCTTGGAGCAGATGCTTCAACTAGGACTGAACCAGTACTCATTTGGTCTCTTCCTGGCAAGAATAGCTTTAATTTCACCAGCATATTGCAACTTCACTCTGAGGATTAATTAATTTTTCCTGTGGGTGGCAGTCTACATGCCGAAATAAAATTTATTTTACTTCTAGTTCCATTCATTTTGCAGTAACTGGTAAAGCATTAGCTGTTGAAGATTGCACAGAATATCTGAGCAGGATAAATGAAGTCCCTCAGTACAATATCTATACTTATATGTCTGATATAAAGTTTCTCAGCTACAGAATTTCATGATCAAATTGGTGTTTGCATATGCCCTGCAGCTATAGAGCTTAACACAAAACCTCCATAATGAGCAGGGAAAATACAATGTAAAGATACATAAATAACTGTGAACAGACCTTGGTGAAGAGAGTTGATTCAATGCCTCAGGATGCCACTTTTGTTTGTCTCTCTCTTTCCTCCTAAATTGACATTGTATCAGGAGCACAAGTTTCTTACATACAAATGATTTCTGGACATGCGCTTCAGCCTTACCTACTATATTAACAAAATTCAGCACTGGCATTGTTAATTTTTCTGAACAGCTGGACAAAATATAGTTAGATTTTTCCCAGGTTTCAAAAATCACTAGGGGAGCTTATTATAAGAACGACTGTAGCAGAAAGAAATCTCAAGTTATAAATAAGGTAGCTATTATAAGTGAGGAATCTATAGATCAATACATTTTGTGCAGAGCCTGAGACAGTGATCTGTAGTGCCTCTTTCCCGTACACGTTTTACATAGATTTTATTATCTTGAAGATTTAAATATATATATATATTTTTTNTGACTTGTGATTGAAGCACTGGATAAGAACCTACATGATCTACCCTCAGTTCCCAGGCTTGCCACAGTATTTCTAGACAATTATGGGCAGGTATTTTGTGTGAGATTCAGTTCACTTCCTTTTTCCCAGCTGTAAGATAGGCATCAAGGCTCTATCTATTATCACTAGAAATAAAAGTACTTTCAGAGGACAGCTCCTTCTTTCTTAACAAGCTAGCTTCTGGATAGCTAAAATTAAAGAGATGGTCTTCAGATCACTACTCCTTAGAGGAAGAGAAATACAGAAGAACATTAAAAACTGGGCAGTCTGGAATGTTTTGCACACAGATGAATACTCAGTAGTTGCTGTTAGCCTCTTTGCAGGCTGTCCCCAAGACAGCAGCATGGAAAACTCTCACACATGATGTCATGTACAGTGCAAACCCCACCTATGGGAATGGAGCACATTCTCTGAGCCTGATAATATTACCTTCAGAGGGCTTGCAGCTGTGACTTCCCTCATGGGATGCCAATTGGTTTGGACTGTCAGATGGACTCCTCACTCTTGTTCATGATAGATTTTCTGAGAGAAATCTCTGATAAAAACTAAGCCATTCTGAATGAAATTCAATTCCCAGATTGAGTCTCTCTGCAAGAGATCCCAAGAACATCCTTTTCATCCTGCCACACCCTGAACTTTCTCTAGTATTATATGCCAAAGACCATAAAAAGATGCTTCCACAAGTAGGAGAGAAATGCAGCTCAGCTCAAAGTTTTTCTCTGCTGTGGGCTTTTTTTGAGCCCATTTGAATTACCAGACTCTTCTCTGATGCTTTATGCTAGCTAGGATAGTAATTATTTTCTTTCAAGCTACTAACTTTCTTCCAAAATCAAAATGAAGTCATGTTTAGCTTCCTATTTTCCTGACTAGGCTTATCCTGCTGAACTAAATGGAGTTTCCTGCTTTTTCTCAGATAAGGCGTATAATTACTTGGTGAAATTTAAATGTGATTTGTTCAATTTAATTTGTGATTATGAGCTTTTCGTAACTACATAAATTTAACTTCTCACATATAATAAAGACTGTATCTTCACAATACGCTTATAAAATACCCTTATAAAATACTCTGTATTACTTACACAAAATGGAGGTATAAAGGTTTCGTCTAGGCATGACATCATAAGACGCATAAGCCTGACTTTCAAATGTAGAAAAGTGGTCAAGCCCAATATTACACTATTGGTATGGCAGCAAGTCCAACTTTATAAACCTTTTTGAGAGAAAGGGTGTGTCAGTTCAAACTGCTCAGCTGTTACCTCTATTTTAGGTAGAATCATAGAAGTAGAGCATAATTCAGGTTAGAAAGAAGTTTAGGAGATCCTTGGTCTCATTACCTACTGAAAGTGGTGGAGTCAGATATGACAACAGAACAGGTTGCTCAGAGCTTTACTCTGTTTGGCCTTGAAAACATCAACAGCTGGACACCGATAGATTCTCTTCTCAACATGTTCTGGTGCCTGACTGGCCTCATGGTGCATAAAATTTTCCTCATGTCAAGTTCATACCTGTTTTTTCCCAGTTTGTGTGTGCTGTCTCTTGTTCTCCTGTCATTGAGTTCTGTGAAGAGCCTGGCTTGGACTTTCAGTTCAACTTAATTTCAAAAAATGGTAACATATGCAGCAAATTATGCAAAAAGTACTGGTACTAATTGAAATATTACTGATACACTTGCACAGTTCTTTTGGTCAAAACATGCACCGAATGTCTGAAAAACAAGAATAGAGACAGTATGTCTGAGTCTGGTTGTGTCCTATCTATTAATCAATTTGACTACATTAAAAAGAGCTTTTTTGAAGTGTTGAACATGGTTCGCTGTTGTTTTTTTCATAGACTGTCCTAAGATGGAACCTCAATTAGGAAAGCGTTACTTTTGCCTTTTGTATTCTTATCTTTCACTCTCTCCATTTACTCTTTTTTGTTGTTGTTTGGTTTTGCTCTTGTTCTTTTGTGGTTTTATTCTGTTTTGAAAGCAGCCCATTTCAGAGTCCTTAAAGAGCTTTTCAAGACATATCAATCCTTCTCTTTCTATATTATTTAATTTCTCTCTTCTCTGCCTCAGGAAACCATTTTAAATTTTAACCCAGGGTGCCTGTTAATCCATTCTGACCACCTTTTCTTGAAAAAATAGTGCCTTGATCTGCGTCTTAATATTCACATCTTTTGTCCTCTCAATAATATAGTGATTGATTATCAGCATGACATATTTTTTGTTTTCCACTTGAAGGTGAAAGACAGTTGTGGTTTGTTACCTTTAGAAAATGAATTCTTCTCAGTGGTATCATTATAATTTAGGTTTATTTAAAATCTCAATGTTGAAATGAGCAATGCAAATTTTATTATACAATGTCCCAGTTATTGATTAAAATTGGACTAGTACATTTATGCAAGCACCTTTAAGAATGATTATGACTGAAAACATTAAATAAAAATCCTTTTTGGTTTTGTACAGAAATAGCCTGTTTAGCACAGAGAAGAAAATGCTTGGGGGATCTTAACAATTCATGTGAAAACCCAAAGAGAGAGGGCAAAGACAGAGCCTGGTTCCTTTCAGCAGCACTCGGTGACAGGACCAGAGACAGTGGCAACAAACTGAAAGAAGGATCTTTCCTCTGAATATCAGAAAACACTTAATCAACATGAAGGTGACAGGGCCTTAGGTTGCTTAGGGTGGTTGTGGAGTCTTTCTTGGAGAGAACAAATGGAAAAAAATCCCATCTGATCCTGAGAAATCTGCTCTAGATGGTCATTTTTGAGCAGAGGGCTTGAACTGGGTGACTTCCAGAGGTCCCTTCCGACCTCAACCATTTGGGAAGATCTGGGGGTGACAACTGAATGATCTAAGAATATTAATCAGATGATAATTCTGTGTGTCAGATTTTTGTCCCTTCTTTATACGTATTTCCTCAAATTGCAGACAGTGTTGTCAGTCTCTTTGTATTTCTGTCAAAAAAAAAAGAAAAAAAAGTTGATGACTCTAGTGAATAAAAATGTCAATAATGTTAGCTTATATTTTACTTGTGATTTTCTGGAATTCTAAACAATGAAATTACTTCACATACAATTCCCCAGTGGAATTGCTGAATGTCATGTGTATAGTACTTAAAATACTGGTACAGAAGACTTGAAATTTGCAGCAATTGAAGTTAACAGACGTGTGGATAATGCACACAGAAAAGAAAGGCTATGTAATATCATTCTCCTTTGGCATAGATTTTAAACAGAAGTCCTTTCCCTTCTAGTTTATTGGAGTCATATTTCCTAAAACTGGTATTTTTGAGGAGGTGTGGATAGGGATTGTTTGAGAATGGGGAATATACTTGAACAGTTTTTATCAGTCATTGATTCCTAACACTTTGCTAACCCTCTTTAATACCATAGTTTATTAAAATGGGATATAAATAGGTTAATTTTGGTCTGTACAAAGAACACTCTATATGTAGGACTTTTTCTACACTGTGTGCACATACTCATATGAAAATGTTCCTAAATCAAATGAACATTCCTGCTAAATCAAATTAAATACATCATTCACAGCTGTTACTGTACCCCTTTCCAGAGGAGTTCTAGATAAGTGCCTGTACAGCTGGTCATCCATAATCCTTCAGATTAGGATTTATGAAAAGACATTTTTGTGATCTAAGTAAATTTTGAATTTGATACATTAGTATCATTTTTAATGCAATACTGTAATAATAATACCATAATATAATAATCCATATTAAATTTATTTTAAATGCTTTTCTTATGAAAAATAGATTTAATTTTAGATTTATGTGGTCCTGTTTTATTCCCTGCCACTGTCTTAATTTCCTCAATAAAACCATTGTTAACAGGATCACATTGTCAACAAATATTAAAAGTCAATAATTTCTGTTATGAATGTCACACATCATGTCACCAAAAAATTCAAAATCCCAAATGAAACATCTCTGGTAATTCATAAAATCATTGAAAATACAATGCAGGTTATCACATTACTAGATACCTATATCTAGGTAACTAAAGTGAGTTCTAAATATATTAACACAGATAAATTATCACAATCCTCACTCGTTAATAGGTTGTCCCTTCCTGAAACTTTTGTTTTTTGAGATTATTTTGCCATTGTAAATAATCTCATGGAAGTTACCGTTTTTAAGATTATTAACATGATGTACTAAGGAGGAAAGTACAGCTAAATAGAATGGCGGAATACTTTCCATTCTCTGCGGGGTTAGCAAACTGGTTAACTCTGTTGTTACACGAAAAATCTCAGCTTTCAAGATCCCCATGCAAATACTTCTCTCATAAATACGTATTTGCAAAAGAGTTTGGAACACTATCTCTTTCATCAAACGTTATTCTCCTGAATATTCACAGAAAGCAAACAAAGGGGATTGTGAATACTTGCAAGAACAGATTTACTGCATGTAGCTGAACAAGTATTAGTGAATGTGGGAATTTTTTTCAGTAATCTTGCAGATATTGAGCTTTTCATGGTAACCAATGACTCTGCTGGGCATCTGTCCTCTTCCTTCACCCTTAAAAAACTCCAACACAGCTACATTCCTACCTGCCTTTGTCTTTATTCAAGCTGCATTTCAAGGAAAACAATAGATGTACAGAGTAAGCAATAGATGTAACAGAGTGCTTCTTGCTGTTCATGAGGGATATGACAAAGATATGCATCTCACAAGTGAGATATGTGTTCCAAGACTGGAACACACTGTTTAATACATGAGCCACACAAATTAGAGAAAGTAATGAAACTCAGACACTTGTTGTCTCAGTGATCTAGCCACTATGGACAGCCTTGCTCTAACAGACCTAGAGATCTCCTTAGCTTCTATATTCATGTTTCCAGCTTGCACATCTTGTTAGGCAGTGAATCTGTAAAACCAGTATTAAGTCTAATCTTCATAGCACATACTTGTTATGCAAGCCAGCTGTTGATCCTTACATTTTATTCAAAAGGATTGGAAATATTAAAAAATATTAAAAGGCTGATTTGTTTTATAGGGGTTTTTTTCTGTGCTTTGGAGGGGTTTTTCTCTTTTTTCTTTTTTTCTCTTGAGTGCTGGCTTCAGCAAGCGAGCCTTAATTTCCTTACACTTCACTTTGAAATCATGCCACTTCTAGTGTATATATATATTTTATATTTCTAAAATATCATATTTCCCTCTGGTGTAAACCTGAACCTGACATCTCGAAAATAAATCCTTAGCAAGCAGGAAGTAATCTTTCTAATACATGTACTTCAGGAGATGTTCAAAAAAGTTGTCTTACAGAAATGTACTTCATTTGTAGGCCACCGGAATAATATTCTCTGTTTTGTATTGTATCAATCTGGGTGCAATAACATTGACTCAGTATCTAAAACTGTTTCTTTTTTAATCTTTGAAGAGAAGTCCAGGGAAACGCTAAATGCTGTAAGTCACCCTAGTGTTTCCTGGAGCAACATTACATTCGTACTATGATTCTAAATTCCTGTGGCACTGATATTTAAGATGTCCTGACCAAGAATTCCCACATACCTTTCAGACTTGCATGAACCATCACAAGCCTTTGAAGATATTTTCATTTGACTTCTGATCTATATTTAGAAGGTTTAAAAATAACACTAATAACTATGAGAGTGAGCTTTTTCTAATTATGCTTTCAGAACAATTCAATATACTCCAGTGTCAATCAGTTTCTCATTTAAACCTGGTGGTAAATCCTTTCTTAATATTGCCAATAATAATTAGTGTACTTCCATGGAGAGACTTTTTACTGTTTAAAGCAGACCTTTTCAATATGTATTTATAAAATCTAGGAAAATACTGTAGAGATTTGATTGGTGTTTTAGAATTCAAAGTAAAAGACAGTTAGTTCAGATGTTTGACAAAGAACCCATTTAACAAGTCAATCATGTATCTATGTCAGAGCTGCTGAAATGTCCTACGTGAATACATGCATTCATCTATATATCTTCCTGCTAGGAAAGTATCAGAGATAATTGATGCACCATGATTCAGTTATTCACCTCTAAATCTGTATATGATATTGCCACTCAGGTGAGAAACCTACACCTTGATGGACTGCCTAATTAAGTCAGACACCTTTGGGGCTAATGTCTAATAGCTAGGGTTGTAGCAGGCTGATCTACCTCAATGAATATGACCAAACTGAGAGACACGACAACCCCATTCTGCTGAGGGGGGCATGACAAGCAGAGAAAGTATTCTCTCAGCCTGATACTGTGAATTGTAGTGTTTGATGCCCATGTCTGCAGAAGTAAATAAGCAAGCAGCATGAAAGAAGATCATAAGGGTCAGCGAGCTTTGGCCATGAGGGCAATTTGATTACTTACTCCTCCAGGGCAGGTGATATTTACTTTTTCTTTCAGTTCCCCTAGAGAGAAGAGAGAGTCTTGTTATCAGAACTGAGGACTGCCCTGTTGGACTGTGCTAATTTTAGGGGGTATCAAATCTTAATACCTTCATCTAAAAAGGATAGTGTGTTGGAGGGCAAGAGATCTAAAGGGTATGAGATTTCATGGTAGATAAGGGAGACACTGACAAAAGTAGATATATAATTGGAAGGTATTGCATAAATAATTTGGGAATACGGAGTGTTTGAATACTGCAAGGAAAGGCATGGACAGAGCAGATAGATGATTGAAGACAAAGGGGCAAACCACTGTGAGAGGCAAATACAAAAATCTGAAGAATTCCTTGTGCTCCTCCAGAGAAAACAATATTTTTTTGTAATGTGTTGCAGTTTTGGTTTGGGGATTTTTATTTTAATTATTTATTGCCCACAAAAACAATTGCAAAATGTCTCTTTTGGAAGCTATGTTCAATGCTAACTGGATTCTAAAAGCAGATTCTGTAAAGGTCCCAATAAAGTCAGCTAATGCAATGACAAAAAGATGCAGATGTGACAGGATAATTTTAACACTGCTCTTATAGGGTAATTATCTTTGAATCCCTTGCTTTTTTCCTCATTGCATATTGGAAAGGTAAATTGTAATTATTAATATGTTTTTAGCTTGTTTTTTTAATAAAAAAACCCACTTAATCAAGTAACTGTGAGTCACCACAGATGGGTTTCTGTTCATTTTACAACAATGCAGCATAATGTGGTCCAAAAAAACTTTTTAATTGTAAGGACTCTATTTTGGAAACATGCCAGCCAAGCCTACCATTTCAAGTATTATTTTAAAACAACCATGGATGAAGATTTAATAACTGAAGTAATAAATAGGCAAAGTAACTCAAAGTAAGTCTTTATATTTATGAACATATTCTGCATCCAGGTAGTCATACATGCCTTTTTTTTTCTAATCACTACAGAACATTCACACACATTTTTTTTTATTTGTACCTTTTCTTTTGATATTACGGGACTTGGTATTTAACACATCTATCTCATGAATTTTTCATGGATCCACTGCTCATGTTTGTTCAGGTCCTTTTCATCCATGTCCATATGGATGGTATCTTGTCTTTGTGTTGTGTCAACTGCATCACTCATCTTCATGTCATTTTCAAACTTGTTGTGGGGGCACTCGATCCCTCTACGTCATTAATGATATCAAAGAGCACTGGTCCCAAGTCAGCCCTGAGGAGAAACACTTGTCATTAGTCTCCACCTGGGCATAGAGCTATTGACAAAAACTCTCTGACTGGGTCCATTTGACCAATTCCTTATACACCAAATAATCCACCCTTCAAATCCATCCATTATTTTTTAGACGTAAGAATGTCAAATGTGACCATGGCCTTACAGAAGTCTAGGTAGGTGACATTGGTCAGACTTCCCTTGTTGACTGTTGCTGTCACTCCATCCTAGAAGGCCACCAGATTGGTCAGGCATGACTTTCCCCTGGTAAAGTAGCACTGACTGTCTAAGAGCACCTCCTTGTTTTGCATGGGCCTTAACATTGTTTCCATGAAGATATGCTCTGTGATATTCTGAAGAGGAGAGGTGCGTGGCAACATCAGAAAACTCCTTAAGGACTTGCCAACTTTGATCACCTATACTGTCCTTAAGGACAGTTTCTCAAGAATCTCATCTACTAATTATTTAAGAAGATGAAAGTTTTCTAAAGGTCAGAGTCCTGATTTTGCTCTGTGCCAGGCCCACTTTCAGAACACTCTCTACAGCCCAGGATGCCTCCAGTCTTAACCTCTTTAGTGAGCTCATCTGCATTTGTGAGAACTGGGTGCAGTAATGCTCCTCCTCTGGTTGGTTTGTAACATCTGGATCAGGAAGTTTCCCTCTATACATCCCAGGACTCTCCTGGATTGTTTACAGACAATTGTATTTCATTCCCAGCAGGCGACCAGGTGGTTGAAATCCCTCTTCAGGATGAAAGCTTGTGAGCACAGTGTTTCCTCTAGCTGAAGCAAGCAGCTTTGTCGACAGACTCTCCTGGTTAGGTGACACGTTGTAGACCCCAACAACAAGGCATTCTTTGTTGGTTCTGTCCTTGATTTTTACCCATAGACTCTGAACAGTTCAAGGCTGTAACTCAGAGATAGCCCTTCACAATCTATCCCTTCCTTAGCAATACTACTGCTTCCTTCCCAGCCTCCTGATAAGCTTGTACTGTTCCAGCGGCATGTTTTTTGTGGGTTAGGTTTCTTCAGGGAAATGTCTTCCCATTTGTTGTCATGCAGAGGGTAAATAAGCCATGATTAAGACCTAAAAGATGTAGCCAGAGCCTTGGCATGCAATTGGAATGGCTCTGGAGGTGGGGGGGTGAAGTGTTGTCATTCCTTCAGTTTCTTAGTGGGGAGTGATTCACGCTTTATCTGGCTTGAGGGACAGACATGGTGTTTAGTGCTGGACCTCTCTTGCCAGAGGACTTGCTGCTGCTGCAGAACTTCCCTTGCTGTTTCTCCTTACCCTTGGTAAACCACTACTTGCAGGAGTGGCCGGTGGGCTGGGAGAGCCCACTCCTTGCTGGGGGAGACACCCTCGCCACCTGCATGGGTGCCTCAGGGGAAAACTGTGCCCGTCCCTAATGGTTTGGGGATGATCTGTAGGTATATCCCTGCTGCTTACTAAACTCTTGGTGTTTCTTGGTTCTTTGTCACCAAGAAGTACATCCTTTTCCTCAGCCAAATCTAATTTAAAACTCTGCTACTAAATCCCACCAGCTTACTTCCCAGAATATTCTTACCCCACCTGGTCAGGTATGCCCCATAATTATTGACAGTTGAAAAGAAAGAGTGATCTCCACATGATGCCTTATTACAGAAATCTACCCGGGGATAACTGGCCCTTCACACCCACTGGTTGTAAAAGAAACCTCTAAACCTAAGCCTCAGTTAAGCTTACAGATATTACTGGGCAGAAAAATGCCACTTCCTCAGCATAGATAGGGAAAACAATGGGTTATGGCAAAAATATGAACTCAAGCTCAGGATACTTTGAAATTTGTGTCCGAGGTTTTAGAAAGATACATGAATTGAATTTCCACTGGTCAGGATGCAAACCAGTTGTTTTAAACTCTCAGTGGCTGCTGCAGCAGCCCTCTTATTAGTAAAAATGAGCCAAGGCCCAGATTTGTTCTTAAACGCAGCATAAAAAGGGTCCTGTATTTTTCCTCTTCGTGGCTTAACCATCTTAACTCCAACCAATCACTGACTCTGGCTGCAGCAAGCTCCTCCTGTAGGTTTCCCTTGCAGCCTCTGACTGCTGGTTATTTCCTGCTAAACTATGACTGCAGGTATCAGTTTGCAGACACTGACTGCAGGCTTTTACCCAGCTAGAGTATGACTGCAGGTTCCAACAACAGGCTCTAACTGCAGACCCAGACTGACCTCACAGCAGTGATTCTCTCTCCCCAGGCTCCTACTTCATACTGCTCAAGATTCCTCATCCATAATACTCCTCCCCTTACCAGCTCACCCCCTTCTTTTATCTCACTCATGCCTATTGGATACAGCTGTTCCTCCTAGGGCAAGGCTGTATTGGTTAATTAACATAGCTGTTAAGTATCAGGGTTGATGTCCCCTGTATTCTCATCTACAAATTACCACCTTTTTTAACACAAAATAAGTCTATTTAGGTGGAAATTTCCCATTAATATTGTGGTGGTTTCTTGTGGTTTATTTGTTGGGTGATTATTTTGGTTTTTTTAATATAAATTCAAATATTGAGATAAATACTGTTTTGGAGATAACTATATTCAGATATGTAAAAGCTATTGAGGGAAGAACAATTCTAAAGACAAATTATTTTCTGAGAGGTGATAATGGGTTTCGCAGATATATTGACATATGCAATGGGTTTGTCAGGTGTTTGTTCAGAAATTTTTCTCAGGGAAGAGATTTCATGGAGGAAGAAAGAGAAAGAAATTGCCTACAACTACAGGCTCTCACCTTTTATTATGGTGTTAGTGCACAGGTGCTGGTACCTGCATCTGAGAGTGAATGCAGCTTGCAAGCATGAGTGAACACATTCTAAAGGGAGGAAATTTGAAAGGCACATCCAGACATTTATCTTCAATCTCATACAAATTAAATCCCAAAGAAGAAGCAAATCTAACAATGACAATCTGCTCCATTTCTGTGTTTAATTTACTTTTGTTTTAAATCTTTTTCCAAGGAACAGTACTTTATTTGATTGTTCAAAAACGTGGTTTGACCAAATTAAATTTTTATTTTGAAAAGGTAAATTGCCATTTAAAAGTTTTCAAGAACACAGTCTTTGACATACTTGAAAGTGCTTAATTATGAAAGCACAACTCCCTGTTTTTTAAAGAACACATGGAGGCATTCTTTTATAGGACAGCAAACTTCCAAGAGACATATCTAAGAATTATAAACAATATTTTCTTTTAATATCTAGTGTTTATTCTCTGCAAATAGGCAATTTAAAGGTTTTATTGAACATCAAAGATTGTATTTAAGCCACTCATAAGTACTAATCTACAAATCAGTACCATGCAAGTACCATGCAAGTATTTTTAAAATTTGCTGATTATCATGTGCCTAGAGTCTCAGGTTTTAACTATAAATTTTGTATTACAAATGAATCTGTAGAAGCTATTTCCTGAATGAAAACCCATTCTTAACTCCGTTTTGAAGAGGATGGAATAAATGAAGGAAGACTAACAACTGCTATTTGGCTGCTCTGAACAAAACCAAAATGATAATTCAATAAGAAGACTGATTAAAAAGGACAGGAATTAATAACTCCTAGTTCTTGTACTCCAGGCCAATTCTGATACTGTTGAGATTATTAGATCACACAATCAAGGCTCTTGGTGAGGATGCAAATTAAATATTTGCTCTTAGAAAAGGACTAACTTTGTTGTAAAAACCTGTGTAACTTCAGAACCAGGCTGCATGGCAAGTTGGTCTGGAAACTCTAATCTGAATATGTATGTAAGTTCTTTAACAATATTTTAGGTAAGCTTACAAGAAACCAGCAAAAACTCTATGCTGTCTATAATTAACATAAATGCTTGAAACAGATCAAAAAACTGAATTGGATGGATTTGACATCAAAAACTACATGGATAAAAATAGAACTTTCTGACAAAGAAAAAACAACCCCCAAATTAATTTTTTTAATCCTCAACTAGCTGTCGTTAAGACACACCTTGTGTTGACCCTTTCACTAGTCTCAGACAGAGTGGTGCATGGTTTCCAAGTTTATTAATATTTTAACCTGCAGCCACAAAATTAAAAAAAACCAACCAACCAACCAACCAAACCAAAACCAACCAACCAGCCAACCAAAAACCTATAAAAAATTAAAATAAAGGCAAATAAAAATGTATTTCCCATTTAAAATTCTTTTTTCATAGTTTTTTAGTTAATAGACCATATATTTTCTGCAGCTGTCTGATTAGGTTCACCCAGAAGATACAATCATGGTGAAAGATGTGTAGAAGAAGAGGACAATATTTGAATTATTCTAAGACCAAATGACTCTTCTGTCTTTCACAAGAAGACAGCTTATTACACACATCTTGTTACAAATATGTCACTAGGAGTTATGGAATGTTATTTTAAATTAACTAATTATTAATGGAGTGTAATGGCCATTGGTTAGTCTCAGTCAATGACTCAGCTCACCAAATGAGGTTCCTCCTGCACTGAGTGGTCAAAGGTGACAAAATCAAGAACAGGTAATCACAAGACCAGAGGGTAAACTACATCTCTGAGGTTTTTTTATCTGTTGGTGGTTTAAATCAGATGTTGTAAGTATTTTTTTGTTTAAAAGGTTCAATTAGGAAGGACTGTATACTTCTCTGACACACTATTACATTCTTTTCCCTAAAGTACAGATAAGAGCTATCACTTAATAAAACTGGAAATATTTTTGCACATATTGAAACCACAATGATTACAGAATTTCTGGGGGAAAAGAATGTTTTGCACTGTTAATTATGATCCAGGTTTTTCACCACAGAAACACATAAATTTCTGTGCTTATTTCCTGTGTTAAATTAACCAGAAAAACCTCTGTTACTTACTATCATAGTTTAAGCTCAGACAGTGCCTAAACTCCACACAGTCAGTCACTCACTTCCTCCCAGTGGGATGGGGGAGAGAATCAGAAAGGTAAAAGTATGAAAACTTGTGGATTAAGGTGGAATTCCATAGGTAAAGCAAAAGCCACATGCACAGGCAGAACAAGACATGGAATTAGTTCACCACTTCCCCTGGGCAGTTGGGTGTTCAGGCATCCCCAGGGAAGCCAGGGTCCATCACACTTAAAGATGACTTGGAAAGACAAACACCATCACTCCGAACATCTCTCCCCTCCGTCCCTCCCCCCAGCCCAATCCTCTCCCAAAGGTTTTGATGCTCTGTAAGTGTTGTTCAGAAGTGACAAAATCATACCTATATTATCAACATGGCTTTCAGCACAAATCCAAAACATAAGATCAGGAATGAGGGAGGGCTGAGGGCAGAAGGTGTTTTCAAGATTTGTTTTACTTCTCAAGTCAAGTGTGTTTTGCCTGTGATGGTCCCTGGTAAGTGATCACTTCCTGCTCTTATTTCAACCCACAACCCTTTCCTCATATTTCCTCTCCCCTGCCCAGGTGAGGAGGGGAGTGATAGAGGAACCTTGGTGGGCACCTGGCAATCAGACCAGGACAAACTTCCATAGATGGACAAAATTACATAATTTTAGAAGAAGATTTAGCACAAAATTAATCAAAATACTGGCTTTTTTTCCCCTTTGAAAAAGTAATTAAATTAAGCAGAGATGGGCATAATATTCACAGCCTATTGTGGATCTTATTTTTATTCTAGGAGACCAGTACAATGACCTGGGTGATGAATTAGGAGGGGAATATAATTTCAGGAGCAGAAAGGTAGATTAACTAGGCAAGTGCACAGGCTATTCTCTTCAGATAGCAAATTGGAGAGATTCATCACAGGTCTTCCCAAGACAGCAACTAGTGAGAGCTCTACTACTGTAGAAGCCATGACTTTGTTTTCCTGCATAGTTTTAGTTATTTCCCCAGCAGTAATAGATTCTACTTTGCTCATTCATTAGCATCTTAACTTTAGACTAATATGATGGCACAGGATAATCTGAAATACTCCTTTGTTCAATATCCCAGAGTAGTTTGGTGTCAAGGAGCCTACATTTTATTACGATGACCAATAAAACTGTAGGAATAGAATTGCATGGGAAATAGGAAGCTCACAAAACATTGTGAATTTTATTTGTTCTTATTTTTCAGTTAATAAAATTGAGCATAAATAAAGTCAAAACCCATGAGCATATTTAGGGCTTGTGCAACAAATAATGTTGTTTCTTTTTTCTTCTTCTCTAGGTTTATCTCTGAAAACCCTGGATCTAAGTCTAAATTTGAACTTTAGCTTAAGGCCTGTGGGCCAAGGCTAATATTTAGCCAGCCTTTGTATGCGTCTTCCAAGAGAAGATGCTACCTGTTATTCCTTGAATGCTTAGCTTTTTGTGGTGATACTTAGAAACTAACTCTTTGTGCCAGAAATTACTTTTTAAGTTTGATAGTTTGAAATGTGGTTGCATGGGAATAGATGGCTAATCTGTTATAACAGGTGAGAAGAAAGCAGCTAAATTTTGGGAGTTGTGAAGAGCTTAATTCTTCAATTAAGCAGCATTTTGTAGACATGGGGAACTGATTGCTTGGTACTGCATTGCATATTTAATACAGCTTTGAACCACTGCATTTCATTCATACAGTTATATATTATTTGGATATCTTATTCCACAGACTCTCTTTCTCATTTTTTCTCTTTCAAACATAGGAGCATCTGTTGTTAGAACATTCAAATGCATATTGCCTTGTGAAAGACTGACAGCACAGTTTTTTGTTCAAAGGAAACTTTGATTTGATGGTTAAAGATTAGACAGCAGGTATTTAAAATTTCACTGATATTGATGAGCCTCTAATTTTTGAAAGGGTGCACGTGATGACAAGGAACACACAGCTATTGAAAGAGCTTTGCTAAGGCAAGCAACATGTCGTACATCTGCTTGAAAAATGACATAGTATGAATTGAGTGCTCACAACTCACTTTTTTCAAAGATTATACTTGAACTCAACTACATGGCACTGGGACACTAAGAAAGTAGCAGCATGATTTTTAATCAGTAGTCTGAAACTCCTGAATAACTGTTCTAAATGATTGAAGAAAGACAGTAATAGAAAAGCAAATTCATAGATATTACACAGCAATATGTGTGTGAAAATTTTCCAAAGGGTTCTGTGGAATCTAGGACTGAGATTTTTTTATTTTTACCTTTCTTTCTTTTTAAATCCACAAATTTAAAGATTCAAAATATCATTGAGCTAAGGTAGATAAAAGTCTGGAACACAAATAACTGATTAAGTAAGGGAGCTTTAATTATATCTTGTGAAAATACAGGAAATAATTTTATGGTATTTAATATGCTTCTTATCTTGGTAAATTGGAAGTCATTCCCTCTCTGTTTAGATAAGGACAAGCAGTTAAAACCAAACTCCCAGAAAACAACTTTTACCTCTAGCTGAGTAAAGGAGACATCATTGCTAGGAAGTATTATTTTCTATTAGATGGCACTTTACTCATAATGCTCTATATAGAGATAGCTCTTGATGAAACAGCACAGAATGTGTCTTCATTTGAACTTTATCGATAAATTCCAGTGCCAGGAATAACTCCAGCGAAATTGTCAGAATCCTTCAGTGTAGCATAAATCAGTGCAGTTCACAAAATCAGCAAAGCTGCAGTTATTTGTACCAAAAAAGGAATGTCCCTTACTTAGAAACAACTCATGGTACTGACATATATTTTATTGTCTTTGAGGGCTCTGTGTGCACATGCATGTGTATTTTTTTGTAAAATGGGTCTTTGTCTATATGACATATACTTTTTCCCACTGCTCTCTTCAGAAAATAAAGCTGGTCTTAATGAATAATTTTATTGTGATATCAAGCCTACAATTTCTTATTCCACCAAATAATTCCACAGCTATATTGTACATTACAATGTCAGACATCTTTGTAGAAAAATCAAGACATTAGTTAGTCATATGAAAGCTTTTCACAAATTACTTACTTGTTTATGAAAGACAACAATGATTCAACAGATTGTAATCATCTTTGAGTCAGCTGTGAACAAATGCCTCTGAAGGGTGCTAAGATATACCATATGGTGGGTGGAAACCAAAATTCAGGTGCACTTGGATGAAGGTGGTGGGCTGTATAGTGGCCACTTCCCATCATGGTCTTGACAGGTTTTGCAATAAGCTGATTATAATATGGGGCTACATATTTCTTACTACCTCCCCCTCCTCCACATGTACACACATAAATTGCACCAATTCTTAAAAGTTCCAGTACAGCACTTAAGGGTCAGAGCTATTAATCCTGATTGAAAAATAAATAAATAAATAAATAAATAAATAAATAAATAAATAAATCCATCTGGGATAATCAAGAATTTCATTGTACTGGATGAGACTTATTTTTGTATTTCAAGGCATGATGGCAGATGTTGCTAAGCAGATGAGAGGGAGCTTCTCTAAGAAGTAGATAGATCCCAGAGCAGAATTTCACAAGCCATTCATTCAATAATAGTGTCAATTTAAACAATCTTAACCTTTGCTCTTTGCTCCTTCCCACTTACTTATGTTGTCATGCTGCCTACTCATTTGTGATGGTAGATGTTCTGTGATGAGAGTCACAGCTGATTTAAAAATAAAACAGTGTTTTTCTATTAAGGTTATTTTTCATCTTTGTTATCTACTAACTCAGGTTCACTATATGATACATGCATATTTATAGCTCTGCACATGAAGGCATAATGTGGAAATAGGACACAGATGTGAATTCCAAAGCTATTTAAACAAATATTGCTTAAATAAAAAAAGTATTCATGGTACTAAATCTGTAGTGGTGGTTCAGATACTTTCAGGCATATTTTTGTTATTAAGATTCTGGCTGTCAGTCACTTAGCAAAATATGGTTAAAGGGGTAATGTTGTTACAGCTGCTATGCACCTATGATACATGATCTCCCTTCTGAAACTAGAAAGATGTCTTAAATAATGAAAGAGCATGTTAGAATTTTCTAGCAAGCTCAAGTGATCTAATAAAATATATTGTCTGTGACCTTGTCTGAAACAATGTCAAACATTGATGGTGGAACAGATTTCAATAGGACTGCCGATGGTAGTAATGATGATGCAGCTATGCCCATGATTACAGAACTGGCACTTTTTTTGCAAAATTTTTCATTCTGAAAATATAAATGCAGGACATTCTAGATTTATGTCTTGTTATTCAGAACTGGTACAGACTAATTTCAAGAGCATAAAAAACTTTTCATTGCAAATATCTCAGGTAATGAGGAAAATTGGAAGGAGAAAATAAAATCAATAAAATAGCTTATACTAAGGTTTAGTTTTTCTTTTTTTCCAGATGACATACCCTATGGCTACTTAATGTTGCTCATATAATCAAGTAATTTTCTTTCCTTACAGTCCGTGACATCCTACTATAAATTATTTGCAGGTAACCCTGGTTCCTTTCCCAATTGGTCACAGACAAATATTTTCATAATAAATTTACATGTACATGCAGCTGCTGAAAACCTCTACTTATACTTTATTTCAAGCAAGGCTTAGCCTTTTTTCTTACAGTCCATACTTAAAATAAGTTCCTTAAGTGGAAATCAAGCCATAAAGTATTCTCATTTGTCCTTTGAAAATTAGAATATCAATGACAAATAATGACACCATCCATCACTTACTGCTAATCATACTTTTCAATATGACTAAGAAGAAATTTTATTTCTACCTTTTTATTACATAACATTATCATACACTCTATGTAACTCTTTTGTGTTAAAAAAGTTGTAAGAGAATGGAAATTCAGTAATTGCAGACTTAAAATTATAGAACCTCCACAAGGAATATTTTCTTTCCTCTGTCTTTCAGTCAACAAAAGTAAATGCATGGCAGATAGCTCGTTTTAATGGCTAACTGGGCATGGATTCATTACTGGCATTGTAAAATCAACATTTTATCTTAGAAAACCCCTCTGCTTTTGGCAGTGTTGCAGAATATGGAAATGTACTAGCTAGACTTTTCAAATCCTTCATAGCACTGCAGTCTCCTTTACAAAAGTACTGTCTCTAGGAAACTCTACAAAGGCAATGTAAATATCTCATCAGAGACATAGAGTGGCTTGTCAAGTGGATCTGCTATGGCTACCATTTTCTTTAGTGAGCCCCTTTTCTTCTTTTTCAAAGTCCTGTATTGACAGTGCAAGCATTTGCAAAATAAATCCAGATGTGAGAAAGATCAAGAATTGCTTTCTGTGGGGCCTGGCCTGTCTTCCTGTTCCCATTTCATGTAAGGCTGCCTTCAAGGTTGAAGTTTTGCTTTTGGCCACAGTACGTGGATCACATTACCTACAGAAAAATTGCAAGTCCTGGCTCTGTGAATTTGGTCTGGCCAGCCTGGCTCTGCAGCTGCAGGTGTGTTTCTAAACTGTCAGAAAGCTATTTTGTATATTGCTTGAAGCAACAAGATGTGGCATAGTTTGCTGATCCTGCTACATGTTTGTTCTCAAGTACCAAGTACTGCAAAAGGACATAGCTCTTGAAGTACTTCCCTTAGGAAGTCACAACAATCAATTAACTTTTGCCACTCTCTACAAAGCAAGATAAACAAATTTTATTTAGCTGTCATGGAGAAGGTACATTGGTGAATGTGGCAGCTCTTGTCAGGATGCAGCAAATCAAAGCATGATCTCAAAGAACAGTTATTTTATTTTCATCTACAAGGTCCTATCTGAAGACCTTAAGTTCCATTCTAAAACATTAGGAGCTTAACTCTTTTTTTTATTTCTTTTTTTTCTTGTAGAATCAACCCTGAATATTTTGCTTTTTTGGAGATGAACTATTATTTTGGAAAGGTATAACTTGTTTTGGAAAAGAATCTTGCTGATGTGACTTTATGTGGCAGGTAAGAAGCCTTTGCCCTTCTTTGGTTACAGAAAAAGTGCCAGAAAAATACACACATCCTTTTTTTTATTTTTTTCCCCATAGTATTTGACAGAATGGAGTGCTTTTGCACAAATCTCATTTAGACAGTGATTCTCACGATAGGCTAAAACCTCATAGAGGCACCAGCATTGAAGGTGGTGACAGGCCCGTGCTATCACCACTTATACACTGTGCAGAAATTCTAATGTCTCAGCTTGTGATAAGTGCGAATCCATTTACTGGCAGTCCTGAAGGAGGCCAGTGTTCCAAATGACACGCAGATGTAAGGTCATGAGACAAGCCATCTCTACTAAAGAAATAATAGCTATCACTTAAGATATCTTTGGGCTTGGATCTTATGACTCCTGGACTTTGATATTGTTTTACTAGCTCATGCTGAAATGGTATATACGGACTTTTCAGTAACTGAGCTGTTTATACAGGAACCTTATAAGGAACATCCATATTCGCCACACATTTTTTTCCAGATAGCTGCTTTGGATGATAAAACCTGTTGGCAAAGGTGAACAGAAATTGAGCTATTACAGTGACGTCTCTTAAACTGTAAAGTAGGAGTCATGAAGTCATTATTCATCTTCCACTTGCAGGGAAAATCAAATATCTGGTGGTTTATTTTTTTTTCTCCTCATCTATACAAGGCTGTCTTGGGTTAATTTAGGCTCTTGATGCATCTAGTAACTGACAAAGGTGAAACATTAGTTCTGAAGAAACTGCTTCATTTTCACATAAGTGGTGCAATACTTACTGTCCCATGCTATTTTCAGCATTCCTTAGAAGGATAAGGTGTGACTCAACTTTTTTGCTTGTAGTTGCCAAACTAATAATGTAACTGAATAAATGTTCCTTCTTTTCTCCTTAACCCTCTCTCATTTTGCTTTATTTCCACTCTTTCTAACTCATTGATACAGCCCAAGTTTTTGAATTTTTTGAATTTTTTTTCTAAATCTGCATGAAAATTTTTAGGGTTGTTTTTCTTTTGTGCCTTT